>JAAXYW010000179.1:0-52738 GCA_036851895.1 Orthonychiurus folsomi
TGCTTTAAAGACTGGAAAGATGCAATGACGTCCACCGCAACTCTGGTTACAGAACACCCCGTCGCCGTTGGCACCGTTGTAATGAACAGTCCTCCTAGTATTCCAACACAGCACACAACTACCCCCAAAGCGTCTGTAAAATTCGAGCCATTGCCGATTCTGACGAAAGTAGACTTTGTTCCGTTGGCCACGACTACTCAAAGATCGCACGCATCCAAAGCCAACGCTTTGAATAGCCGTAACACGTACAACTCAATAACCAAATCTAATCCAAATCTATGTTTAAAAAAAACCTTAAGCTTTTCTAATCGTATTTGATCTTTGGACCTTCTAGAAATTGGACTGTAATTCCAGTGACTGGAGACAGAACTGCTGGGCTAATTACAACAATCCCTGCGGCTAGACGTAGTCCTGGAATCAGCATGCGGACAAACGGAGCTCCATCCAATCATGTCACCACCACCAAAGCCACGACGACCATGCGACCTGTTCCAACGAAGAAAGCTGGAAACCGAGTCCGCACTATGACTGAGGAAGAGATGCGGACAAGGTACATGATACAAGTGAATCCTGACTATTTGGACAACCCAGACACTTATTGGCCGAGAAATATTCGACGGGGACGGCTCCCTGTGTAACTCCATCCACTGCACTGAGAAAAAAGTATAAAAATATTCGGCCGTGAGTTGGTGCTGATGCACATTCTCCGGTCCATAACTTACATAGTGATAGTAGGAAGGAAGAACCCCAAAACGGGGATACTATTCACTCTAATCGTACATACATACATACATTCAAGCATACGACAATTTATTCCCGATGCGTTCATCTCCGCGACTTTCTTGTTGCAGTGATATTAAGTGCTTTCACGTTGTTGATTTGATTCATGTCATTACACTTTAAATTTGCTCAACTAATGCCTAGTTCACATGCACGCGATTTTACTCGCGATTTTGTGTCGCGACTTTGGGCGCGATCTGCGATTTCGCGCAATCGCGCCGAACTCGCGAATCAGCCGCGACCACATTCGCGGGGTGGTTCACATGAGCGATTTTACTCGCGATTTCAATCGCAATTTCTGGATAGCCGCTGCGCTGCGCTGGCAAATAAAAATTAACAAAATTTTTTTTTGAATGGCTGTAACGTCTACAGTCCAAATTACTTTTTTAGTTATGCTTTCAATCATATTTGTTTCCACTGACCCGATTTGCCATATGATTGTACAGCCATTATTTTTTAAACTCTTAAATTATCATTAATTTAGAAATATCTGAATATGGAATCACACAATATTTTATTTAAACCGGTCTAATGAAAATTCGAACATGAGATATGAGTTTTGTGATATCTCACAAAAATTATAGCGCACATTTTGTATTTATATTCAAGCGATTGGCCCAAAATTGCAAATAAAACACCTTTTTCTGCTTCTATATCAGTTTTTCAAAAAAGTTATTTCATATCAATCACTTCATCACCCATGGACCTTATTCCGTAAATTTAATTTTTTTTTCAAAATGCAGAAACAGTATTTGTATTACACGCAAAAGTAGTGTGTTGCCAAGGGAAAACTTTGAAATCAACAGAATTCGCGCGAATGACGCGAAAAGTTGAAATATTTCAACTCCTCGCGACGCGCGATTTTCGCCCAAAATCGTGAGTTTGGGCGATCACGCGATCCAAACTCGCGACGCCGTCGCGGATCGGTTCCCATGCGTCGCGACCAAATTCGCGCATAAACTCGCCAATCGCGAGTAAAATCGCGTGCATGGGAACTAGGCATAATTGTGAGGTTATGACCGTTTGCGTAAAATCATTTGGAAGTCAAAAGCATGTCAAGTTGGTGTAATCAAGTACAGCTAAACTATTAACCCACAAAGAGTCAAGCACGTCACAAACTATAACAATATGAGTCACAATGTAAAGTTGTAAAAATGAATTGCTGCTGAGCTGCATTGTTGGGGACAAAGTGTCGTGTCACAAGAATAGAATATTGTTTGCTGACAGTATATTTCCACTTGCACTTGTAGCACTATGTACTTTAATAAATGCTCTATCAAGAGAGTAATAGTGTAACTATTTACGGTGTATGAGTCAGTCAGTTTAATTATTAATTGTTTCAATGCATTTAATCTCAAGCACAATTGAATTATGTCATCCGTGATTTACAAAATACCTAGATTATTTAGTTTCCTTGGATTTAGAAAAAATTACTGGCAACATGGGTGGATTTTATTACTTTATTACTGTATTTTATATTGATATTTTTAAAAAGCTCAAATGGCCTTTTAATTTTCAATTATAGATTTTACTATGCATGCGCACTTGCAAGCACAAATATGGGTATTTCCACTTTAATTATCGGTACTTTGAGTGGATGCAGAAGCACGCATGGTAGTTGGAACAAAGCTTTCCAAATGCTCCTCCTCGTTGTTGAGAAAGCAAAAAATTAAGTGCATGTCAAAAAAACTCATATATTGGAAAGGAGTTCTGCCTCCTTTGAAACTGCTGAACCGACCTCTGAGTTGGAACTTAAAGAACTTCATTGAGACGAATTAAAATGTGGCTTCCGATTGACCATTTTATGAGCTGATCTATAAAGCAGGGTAGCACGTGCTGTACCCAAAGCCAACAAACATTTTAACACAAGAAACCACTTAAATGTAATAAATCAGGCCTAAGAATGTAAACGTTTTCTTCCTATTAGATCTAGGTGCATTTGAGTGGAGAAATTTGAATTATATTTATTATCGGTCGGCATCAGAGACACTCTCAAGAGCGCGCCTCTGATTTATGGGTGATGCTGATGAGTCAATGTGACTTGTTCGTATTGTTGAGAGGAATGTTATTTGAGGACCTTAATCAAATTGTCCCACAATCCTGAAAATTTGCAAATAACAATATTCACAACAAAATTGAGATTTACCAGCTGTTTTTCAAAGATGTTGATATAATCCGGTCTAAAGAATTGGCGGCCTAAATTTGTTGTGGTTGTGGGCTGCGAATCGAATGTATGGAAAACCGGAGTTTTACTGTTGCAGCAGCAGCTCACATTCTACCAAACAGAGCGCAAAGCCCAAATTTTATTGAAACTGAATTTAAGAGCTAGCGGAACTTTGTAGGTTTAAAGAGTTTCAACTGGTAAATTTGAATTTGGTTTCTGTAATAGCAACTTTCGTGAATCGACTCGCATTTTCAACAGGAAAGTAGATCTATTCGTGCTATAATGTTGTCATTCGCATTTGTAGTTGCACCATGCTCTTTCTTTATCGAACTAATGCGTCTCTTTTTATTGAAATTTGGATGAGATATGTGACTCTTTCTTTTGAAATTTGGATGATTGCTTGTGGGAAAGTGGAGAATTTGAAATGAGATAACATTGGAGGTAGCCAGTAAAACGTTTTGAATTTGGTTGTGATCACGTAGTGAGAACGCACCAAATTTACTCCTTCCCAATTGGCGAACCAGAACTTTCCCCACTTCCAGGCTGCGGATCCTTATCATCATCACTCGACTTCCTTCCACCCGTAGCTTCAGTCACAATATTGGAGTGGCCAGAAAACTTCTTGACCTTCACGTTCGTGGATCTTCGTGGCTGGGCCAACATATTTGAAATGTGATCCTTGGAATCACTCTCGGGATTCAGGAGTTCATCCAGTTCATCAACCAAACCCCACGGCTCCACAGCCTCTTCGTTATGATCACTGCAACGAATACTCCAATTAGTGAAAATACAACCAGGCAACTGATTCGTAGTTGAGCAAACTAGGAACTCAAATGTGCTCTGGAAACACCCAGAATATAACATCCCAGAAGGGTGCGGCTGCCATCACCCACATGGGCGAGAGGGTCCGTCCCATACCGCATTCCATAGGTTTACCAAAATCTGTTCTTCCTGGGATGGTTTCATGTAAAATGTAGACTAGAAAGGAGCCTCACATAGGAAATACAGTGAAAAGAAAAGTGAAAGTACAGGACAAGAACATTTAGTATGTGCAGCCAAGAGCAGAGTAGTTCGCACTTACTCCACTTTGAGAAACATTCCGTTGGCCTGGATCTCGGAATGCTTGGCTACCTCCGGGTACGTCGAAGAAGTGTAGTCAGCCAAAGCAAGGAACATTTCCGCATCTGAAAAGCGACAATGACCCATCATACGTGCAAGAGCTTTTCGACTCTTTGCCAGCTTCTTTCTATTTGAAAACTTTTGCGATTCTGGATCAAACTCATTAAAATCCGCCAGTTTCCATTTGTAAAAGTGAATGGCGTAGAGGTAGCAAACGCGGACGATACGATGTCCCTGGATTCCTGGATCAGCAAAGAAACTTCCACGGAGGCCTCGAACAGTGTGTCAACTGAGCACCACATTTCTGTCAACCTCGCGCTCCATGCCAGGAGTTCCTCTGGACTAAACGTGTAGATGTATCCTTTCTGTGACTTCAAGAACTCAACCATCGCACCCGTCACCTCTGCCGTGGAGGAGGTTTTCAAATTCTTGTTCCATTGAGGAGGGACCAAATTGTAGGTCAAGTCTGCGCCTTTGTCACACAAGTCCATTGACTTCTTCAAGAGTTGGAGGATGGTTTCAAAAAATAACTTGATAATTTGGATTCTGTTCTCCAGGTGAAGAGCAGCAAATTCTTCCCACTGGGAATCAGCCTTAACATCTGAACACAACAGTTGAAATCGGCTTGGTGGATTGAAATTGCCGAGTTTAGTTGATCATTAGTGTGCTTGCCCATGAAGATGACATTGAGAGGTGTCCATTGGACTTGGAACATGGCATCCTTGTCATCTGGGTCTTTTTGTGCTGTGCTTTGCCGGACACGATGCTCGACAAATGACTTGAACCGAATCACGATTGGACGGAGTTGGAATGGATTTTTTTTGATATTGTACACGTCCCGCATCCTCTCAACAATTGCAACGCAGTTTTCTTGGAGCACATCAAGTTTGGTGAAGAGAGCCTCCGTGTTTGCAGCGAAAACTTGTGACATTTGCCGAATGGAATGTTGCTCGGATGCTAAAAATCTTAGCTATCAATCCCTTGTACTCAAGGTTGGGGTCGATCAAATACTGAATGGCAAATGTCAAGAGCCACATGCTTCCGCCAATGGAGGACAGACCCCGTGCCTCAGCCATTGGGTTATTTTCCAATTCCAGGAGCTTCTTCAACTCATTCATTACAGCCAAGCCAGCTTTGACATTCCTCGTTGTCAATTTCATCAGCTCCATCGGTATGATTTCGACAATATTCCTTAGATCAAGAAGAGCATATACATTTGTACAAGACAATTCGTAGATCCATCATTGAATATTTACTTGACTACGATTTCCTCGGAGGAAGTAAGTTCCGGTAGCTCTTCATCAGAGCAAGAGCAGCGGCACTTGGCCCTACAATAGTTAGTTATAAAGTTAGTTGTTTGGCCAGAAGTGAAAGTACCAAGATCCCAGAGTGTGACTCGCCATAGACAGGGGCAGCAGCAGGCCCGGGCCCCTTTGTGAACCGAAATGGGAGAGCTGGATGACCTGAGTGTGTCAATTACATCCTGTCGTGGCCCGCTGTGCACGACTCTTTTTTTGCTGTCCTCTTCTGGGGTTCCAGAGCCACTTCCGTCAAACGTCTTCTCATCAGCTTTTTCTAGAATAATCATATATCAATTGTTAATAAAATATAGACTGTGACATATACAAATGGCAAATCCTAGTAACTTTCGGCTAATATGAGCCACACGTTCAACTTCCTCGGGTGCATTCAAAGCTATAGTTCCTACCTAAATGCAAATGGAAAAGTATTCTACTAGTTTTTCTAGTTATTTACTATTTGTCAACTAGACATGCACAAAATAGGATTTACGGAGCTAATAAATTATGTATGAGCCTTATACAAAGTTGTTTGTGTAAGATGCGGCGCTACAATGCTAGTTTAAAGTGCCAAATTGTAAAACAGAGTCCCACCCATCGCATTCAAATCGTCTCCAAAAACTCGGACGAGTTTATCAACATGTTCCTTCGAGATATTATTGCTGCTATAATGCAACTAAGGTTTAGGAGACCACATGCAACTACGAGCTCTCACCCTGTGCACTCAAGGCATCTCCAAAGATGCGAACCAGGTTCTCCACATCTTCCTTCGAGAGCGTCCTCATCGCACTGGCACTCAGCATGTTGAAAACTGTTATTCTTTGACTGACAAAATGCGTCAACTCGTCTACGAGATTTAAGATTTCTTTAATTTTTCCGAGGTCAGCTCGGCGGCATCAACAAGTTTCCTTGGCTTGCAGTGTCACTTGCACTGTTTCGTTGGACCCCTTGACAACTGCAGGAAGAAGTGCTCCTTTAATGATTTCATTTTGTAGTGACTTTATCTTATTTTCTTATTAAATACATGTGCTATGGTGTGGAGTATATGGAAGCAGTTGATTTTTAGAAAAAAGAAATTTATGAGCCCTATTTGTACTGTATCTAGCAGAAAAGTGTGACGTCAGCCGTGTTGAAGTCATTGACCTTTTTATAGGGGCTAGGGGAACAATCCCAAAACTTTTTTAAGAAGCGTTTCAAACTTCCAGCTACGTTACTAGATGAAATAGTGCTCAGTCGCTTGAAAGGATCAGTGCAGATTTTAAATAACCATTTATATTAACTGGTTCATTAGCCAAATACGATGTATGCATGAATTAGTCTTGGATTATGTGAAAAAATTGTAATTTCTATTCGGTGTCAAGTGGCAATTTCTAGATGAGAAGCAGGGACTGATATAAATAATAGCCTCTAATTTTACACCTGATTCCGCTAATTACAGATTAGTTTGCATGGCATCATCAACCTTTGAGTTGGGGTGTGCGAAGAATAGATGGAAATGTAAACACGAGTATACTACTAATACTACAGGAAGTTAAATACCCGATTTGAATCAAATGTTGTTTTGGGTGTGTATAGCTGTGCAAAGACTATGTTGAAAGGAGAAATCAGTAATTGAGTTCCAAGAAACAACATTTATTTACAACATTGAGCATGTTTAGCGCTGTGAGGAGTGCTGGCTGTATTAGCGCGTATAATTTATTAAGATTTTTATGCTAAAATAGGTGAAAAAACACAATGTCTTCATTTGCATACTTTTACGAGTTCGATGTATGATTTCGATGAAAACAGAAATTTGTGAGGTTTTAGCTCTATATTCCAGTTTGATTAGTGTAGTGGAACTAAGAACTTAGTGGAAATTTAAAATTAGAGTTTATAACGTGCTTCTAGCATAGTGTATTGTCCTCATGCCATTCAGCAATCAGTTTTGATTCCCGCATGGAAAATCAGAATTTGCAGGAATTCATGTGAAGTCTGACAATGAATGAAGCTCGACCAAGTTACATTAGGCAAAGTAGAACTATTTATTTAATCCTTGTTATTATCAAAGTTGATGTCTCACAAATAATACACACTGATTGTATTCAGGTCTGCTTCAAATAAGTCGCTTCATGTTGTTCCTTCAGGTTATTTTTCAAAAGTGCAAGAGAATGAATGCACTTTGCAATTCTCTTGAGTGCAGTGTGTGTGAGTCACAACTTCAATTTTTGGTGAGAATACTATTGTGGAGCAGAGAATTATTCGCCTATGTCAAAAATTAAGCTTCTAGTTATGCGATCTCTTACACTGCGGAGCGTTGCCAGGTGTTTTTCATTTTTGTTTGGATGAAGTTTTGTCATGAAGAAACCGGAAATTATGGGATCAAAACTCAACAGCGAGGAGAATTAGCTGGCAGCACACACGGAACTTGTGTAACTACGTCAAAAGAAACGACCATCAAAATGCAGACCACCACTACCCCATCCGTGGGAGTAGAAGATGGCGAGCTTGTTCAGCGACTCTTGGAGGACAGGAACGTTTGGACAGTTTGTGGAAATCATAAAGTATTTTGTCGTGGGAAGATTGTAATTGGTCCGGTTCGTTCATGGTGGTGGATCCTCCAGATTCATACAATGATCGTGACAATCGTATTCTTATTGGAGTAAGACTACAAATATTAACATTTTAGTAATAATGTTTCATTTAATGTACTAAACTTAAAAAACCTAAATATAGAGTAAAATAAAGTAAAGTAGAGTAAAATAAAGTTTATTAAACCTAAACTTTCATATTCATATGCAAACTACACACACTTGATCAATTAATTCTTCCCCACCAGGAGTGACAAGTACGGCTCAAACATAGTGACCATAGCCGGAGGAATCCTTTTCCTCATTTGTTTCCTGTCATCGTGGAAGTCTCTGCTTTGTGATCCTGGGATCGTGAAACGACCACCATTCGAGCAGGCTCTCATTAACGCCAGGAAAGGTTCATCTAATACAACATTTAGTTCTAACTTGAGACACGGACATAAACTGGGTTAACTCCTTATTTTCACCTCAGCTGAGAGGGTTTTTAGATCCGGACAACCATATCCCACGGAAACGAGGGAAGTTCGAGGAAGGGACCAGATCTGGGTCTTCTGCGTTGAGTGCCAAGTGTTTCGACCCCCGAAAGCTGGTCATTGTCACGTCTGTAATTGCTGCGTTGGTGAGTGGCACACTTTTGGAAATATTCCCAAAATATTTTGCAATTTAAATTGACCCACACTTGATTTGTCCGTAGAACAAATGGACCACCACTGTCCTATTGTCGGTGTTTGTGTGGGGAGAAGGAATCTGATTTCATTCCATGTAATGGCATTGTCATTGGTCCTTTACCACATTTTCCTTCTCATCGCCAGTTTCTCGGCAGTCGCAATGTGTAAGTCGTATTTAGTCGTATCCTTCCTACAAATTCCTAGCTGTAATTTCCATCCAGATGTCAAGAAGAGTGAACTTGAGAATCCTCCTTGGTGGTCAGCCTCATGGACTCTAAATCTTACAATTATTGGCACTCTCCTTTGTTGCACTCTACCCTGGATCCTCAGCACGTGTGAGTGTGAAAATGAGCCTCCTCACCGTCGAGCTATTGTAAGAATTTGACAAATATCCAGAATAAATACTAGAATCCAGTTGAATGGAATGCATAATATTGATATGAATCAATAGAGTCGCTGGTCGTACATGCCTCCGCGGCCCCAAAGTCCCAGTGGTATACTTTTTAATATTTGTACACCGATGGCTGTGAATTGAGTTGCTTCTAACCCATTACTTCCACATACAGGAGCACGCAAAAATGAGTGCAATCGAGACAGCGAGTGGACTACCTGTGACACTGATGAGAGTGACATGAACGCAAACCCATAGTACCTCCACCGCTACGCTCCCACGCCTAATGCAAGTCTTTCCTATTGAAAATCCATATGTGTCTCAGCAATTAATGTAAGCATCAGGAAGATGCTTCTGAAAATTAAAGAACAGATTAATAGCTGCGTTCAATTGCACGTCTACTCCACGGGTTGTTTAATTTTCTTTAGGATAAGCTAAGTCCGATGATCCTCATAGTATTTTACAATGGTAAATTAGCATGCAAATCTAAATTGTGGTGTGTTAGTTCCAAACCCCCTGTCAAAATCAAATCCATTCATGTCAATGAGTTCTTCCTAGTAATAAATAATTTAAAACAAATTTCCCAGTAAAACGTTTAATTGTTTTAATTAGGCTGGGTTCGGAATTGAATTTGTCGTATTTAATTGTGGAGCGAGATAAATCCACGCTCCGTTTGCAGAAATCAATAATCAATTTGTAGAATTGATCAAATTGATGGATCGCCTGCCTACAAATAAATGTGGAAATGCAGCACTAACCAAATACTTGGACGGAACTTGGGAGGGACGAGCGGGAGTGAGTGGAATGGAACTGCACTTTAATGAATGAACATTTAAAGGAGAAGGGGCGTACAAAAATAAGAAACCATAACTATATCCCCTGCACAGTGCACATGCTCATCTCGTGTTTTCCCCTACTCCCTCCTTATTTCCCAACACGCAGGTCTTCTCAATTGCACAATTCGGGAGGGGTGACTACACTTACAAAAAATAAGACGGGAGACGACGACGGGTGAACTTGGCATGGAAAACCCGGGATTTGTTTAACCCCCTCCTCCGGATCTAATCCAACTGCTCCTGGAACCGTTGTGCCGTGAGGGAGTGTGTGTGACGATTGGGAGTAGCGAGTCCGGAATTACTTCAGTCCTCTATTTCTCCAGGATCCCAACAACCTCTGACCTCAATCCATCATGTGCTGGGATTTGGATGACTTGGGTAACGTTTCCATCCTACTAAACATAAAAGGAATAATGCATTACACATCCTTGACGGGTTTTCTTCTTTTTATTTTCTGTAGTTGAGTGTGCCATTTGCGCCGCCTGTTGCTATTGCTGTCTGAACCTCTGCAAAGGTAAATTAGTCCGCATCCCCTCACAAAGTATTAATTCATTCGAGATTAGTTAATTATTATTCAAATATTAATTGTGGGTTGGATTGATCAGGGAACAGCACTACTCCATCACAACCTGTGGTCATAACCCAACAGCCCGGCTACTACCCGCCAGGTCATCCCGCCCAATATCAGCAGGGCTACTACCCGAATCAACAGCCAGGATATCCTGCTGGACCATATCCCCCTCAACAGGGTTACCCAGGTCCAGGCTACCCACCGCAACAAGGTTACCCACCGCAGCAAGGTTACCCACCGCAGCACGGCTACCCACCTCAAGGGTACCCACCTCAAGGGTACCCACCCCAAGGTGGAGGCTACCCGCCCCAGCCGCACCACTACCCCAACGCCCCTCCCCAATATTAAAAATTGGAAAGGAACGGTTAGAGATTTTATGGCGAGATTCCATCCAACAAATACACTTAACACGCTGTCTTACTAAATTAAACTTATCTAATAAAATAATTAACTGCATAGCATATGCAAGACAGGTCCTTTATTTATTCATCCGACCGCCAAGGCCAAGCGCCAAGGATGACATAAACAAACCGTGAGATAAGGGCTCATTTGTGGACAAGTAGTAGTGATAAATAAAGTCAACTACGTCGTACGTAGTAGTCCTAGGCCCGGACGAGCCCAGATAATTCTAATCTCCTCCACTTAATGGCTAATTGAGATTGGAGTGCACGTGGGGGGAGGGAGGGCGCGGGATTTGAAGGAAGGCAGTTCGGACTGGATCCACGGACACAAGACACTCAGCCAATGGTCAGTTGGGAGGAGGACAGGATGTCAGGTCAGGAAGGAAGGATCCAGGGCCGCAGTTTCCTGGTCCAGTACTTGGGGGCTGCGATGATGGACTCCCGCTGTGAGTATCACCCCAAGATGATGCCTTGGATCATGGCAGAAATCATGCGATTCTCCGACGACAAACCTGTGAGTGTCCACTTGATTAGCTAGACATTTTAAACTATGCTGGGATAATTTTGCAGACGGTGCTGATGATCAAGGAGGGACGAGTGGTGGTGAGTTGCTTGGACACGGAGCGGGTGGTCTTCGAGAGCCACGTGTGGGACTGCGTGAAGGAGTTCATCCTCGTGTCACCCACGGCCTCCAACCCCCACACCTTCGCTCTCATCTTCAAGACCAACGACGTCTACCTCCACTGCCGCCTCTTCCTCTCTGCAACTCACTCCCAGGTAAATCATCCTTTCTCTCCCGCCACATCTCCCCACCAATCCCCGCCCTTCCCTCAGCCCCGGGTTCCCATTTCGGATCTCATCTCATCTGGGCCCCAGTCAGGTGTTCCCTACTCTGCACAGCAACTCGGATCTATTATTAATCCACTCTAGTCAGGCCATTACTCATCATAGGTTCTTTGCCCTTCGTGGATTGTTGGGATGGAACTTCCGGTCACAGCCCTTGTCCCTTACACCCCACCCCACTCTTATTTCACGACCCATTCTTCTAGGAGTGCTCGTCGTGACTCCAATTCGTCACCGGTGAGTCAGTTAGGAGCAAGGCTCATGCCCGATGGCCCCAGACCAGGAGTGCTTAGTTTATCAATTTCCTTTATTGTTTCGTCTGCAACTCCTCCTTCTGTATTGATATTGGAATTGCAATTAGGAACTGTAGGTCTTCTAGACTAATTGTAGGTACTAATGGGATTTCTTTTGGTTTTGATGACAGGTGAAGGAGGTGCTGAGTGCAATGAAGGAGGCGGGGAAGCACTGTACGGGTCCTGGGCCCTCCACTTCTCTCCAGACCCTCGCCTCCCTCTCCTCCGAAGCTCTATCATTTGAGGTAATTAACAACACAGTTAGGATTTCCTCATTAGTTAATTGACACACCAATTTGATGAGCAGGTGCTGTACATGGGTAAACTGCGTATGTCTTGCCGGAAGGCTCCAGCCACGTTCATAGACGACGCCATCGAAAAGTTCCGTGCACATGAGAAGGAGCGGCGGCGGGAAAGTGTGGTGGCAGTGGAGGAGACAAGTCGGAGGAGCAGTTCCCAAGAGGTACGCACCCGTAGTTCCATTAATTAGGAAGTCAGATGACTAATTCATTGATTGAGTAGAGTGAGAGTGGGTCCACGGACAACCTGAGCGCCCTTCCATTCATCCGGCCCTCAGTTCACGTCTTTACAGGCGAGGAGTCCGACAGGGTCAGTCCATCAAACCTAAATTAGTTGCCCACTTCCCTTTGTGCTTTTCAGAGTTTGTAACTTGAATGTTTGAACTAGGCACCACATCTGTGGCCTCCGACCCGCGGGGACGGGAAGGAGAATTCCGAGAAGATCGGTGGAGGTGGGCTGGTGGCCAAACCCGCATTCTCACATCCTCTGGAGGACGTGACTGTGGACTCAAGGAGGACTCGGACTCCGAGCGGAGATTCTTGTCTCCAGAAGACTCTGTGAGTTGTAGTCAAGCTGATTGGTAGTTGAAGTGGAACAGTCCTATTTCCAACTAAGAACTAACCAATCATTTTGTTCAGATCACTCCCTACTGAGCCGATGCGGAGCAGAGCACTTTCAACTGGAAATGAGCCGAGGGGAGTGGGGGCACAAGTACTTGAAATACCCGTGAGTCCAACACTTCAAAACTATATTCATTCAGTTCAACTCTAAAATCCTTTCTTTGAAGAGTATTTAGCCATTTAACCACATCCAACCGAATAGTAAAAAAGCTAGTATTGAGCAAGGAATGATCCTGCAAAGTAGAACGGTTTAACTACGGAAATGGCTACACATTTATAATTTAGGCATATCTTTTTAAGTTATAAGGCATTTTAAATCCAGCCATCATGTTAAAGGATTAATAGCCTTTTGGTTAATAGATGTAGACATTGTTCAAATAGCTAGAAATTTGGTGTGGAAAAGGGCGGATAGCTTTAGCTTTTTAAATCCTGATCGATCGGGTATTAAAATGTTCTTGGGATTTGCCATGCTCTGCACAAGTTGTATTGGGGTCCGTCCTTAAATTGGTTTTTCAATCTGATAGTGAGCAGCATTTCAAGGCTTTTCCCGAACCGAAGTCCAATCTATTGAGGAAATCTTATTTCGGTTGGATTTAAATTTGCCAAATAAATACAAAATACTAGATCACAGTTTGTAATTGACGTACCATATACTTACACCATTTGCTTGTAGCGGTTATAATTTGTTGTGCTTATTTTTGATGGACAGAAGGCAGACAGTTCTCAATCGAATCGGACGATGATTCTGTTGATCGGGAAGAGTGAGATGCGGATCATTAGTCCGGATGCCAAATCCACGCTCTTCAGCAAACACTTCCGGGACATTTACCACTCTGCCAAAGTGAGTCCATTCCTTTTCTATTAACGTGTGCTAGGCTAATTGCTGTTGTTTCCTTGACTGCTGCATCGGAAGGTCATCCTCGTGTTCTCAAATTGGTTGGGCCTATTCTATTCATATTAGTTAGCTATTCAGGAATATTTAATTCGTTTCTACATCTCAAGTCCTAATCCCAAACCTCCGTAATTCAGGGCATCCGCAACGGAGAATGTTTCGGATTCATTTGCCGGGAGGCGAGCGTTGGAGCGGGATTCGTGGCATACGTATTCAGTTGTCAGTCAGAAAGTGTCGCTACGGACATCCTCCAGGGTAACCTTTGTTCTTGTCACGGATGACTCCGCTCTTTATTCCTTTTTTTGTCATTTCATTCTTTATACTCCCTTATGGATTCTTTCATTCTTGATGCTAATTTAAGAATTGTTTAATCTGCAATTTCATTCCTAGTGCTAGATTTGAGATGCTATGCTAATTTAATGGTTTTTTAAATTCTATTTCTGATGCTCCATTGTGCCAAGCTCCAGGCTTGTACAGCGTTAAGAATTAGCATAGTGCTTAAATTTCACTATTCATGTTATGTTGAATTAGCATATGCTTAAGCGTCATTCTGAATTATAAATTTGGTTGATTATGGAATTGGATGCGTGTTGAGCCTAGGGTGTAGCTAATAGCTGGAGCTATGGCTAATGGAAGGGTTGGTGTGTTTTAGTGCTGAAGCAGGCGTTCGTGTGGACGCAGGAGCGGAAGGAGCGTGAGTTGTCCTGCGAGCATTGCCCCATGAGTTGGTACTGTCGACTGTGCCTGGAAGTGGATGGGCTGAGGGAGGAGCGGGTCCAGGGTCACATCTTGAAGCGGATCGAAGGGCTGGCGGAGGAGGACAAGGAGTCCATCCTCGCCAAATTCCAAGGGGCTGAGCCGCAGTCCATCCCGGAGCAGAACGAACTGCTCATGATGCTCCTTCGCGCCCACTGCGAGAGCAAACAAAGCAAACACATCCACGACACCCCGGAGAACAGGTGAGTAGATAGTTAGGAGGGAGGAGAGATAGGGGAGCAGATAGGGGAGCAGATAGGATGGAGATAGGATGGAGATAGGATGGAGATAGGATGGGAGTGGAGGTGTGGGGAGGACGGCACACACGACACACACCTCATCCTCTCACATTGTAGTCAGTATATGACTGGTCGGTGTGGCTCATTTGCAGGCATGAGTTCCTGCACAGCTACCTGGGTGGTGGGGCTATCTTCATGAAGGCCAAGCGCTCCCTCACCAATTCATTCGATCAGTTCGTCAAGAAAAAGTCAACCGTCGCCCCGTCCTCCCAGCCCCGCACAGCAGTCAAGGTAAATGAGTGACGGAGTGGAACTAGGTTTATAGCAAATACAAGTGTGTTGTTGAATTGTGAGTGACTGGGGATTTGGTAGCAGGAAGGGAGCCCCGCCCTCAGCGAGTACAATCCCACGGCTGACCTCATCGTGAGTGACTCACCCCTTCAGCTCCGACCCAGGTCATCCACCATCGGAGTCCTGTCCGGCGAAAAGATTCGCTGTGAGATTCGGAGTCGGCGCGGAGAGGGAGTTGCGACCTCCACCACAAATGCCACTCCGCTCCGCTCCGACTCCCTCCAGGCCCCCGCCGTCCCCGCCGACAAGAAACAACACTCCCCCATGATGAACATGTAAGGACAGTGGTTAATTCATACATAATGACTTAACATACTTGAATACTTGATTAATTGGGCAGCTGCCCTTGTATTTATCCACATGTATTAATCTGTTTTAGCTTCATGAAGGTGGGGCCTGGGGCGAAGGGTGGAAGTAGTGGGGATGGGGAGGGATCTAGTCAAGTCCTCCGTCGCCAAGGGTCCTGGAGGCAGGCGATTTTCAAGCGAGTCGTGTCACCCTCTGCTGGTGGAGCGGAGTCAAGAGCCCCGGTTTCCCCGATCCCACACGGCGGGGACAGATTCAGGCGGAAGAGGACGTCTGAGGAGATCCGCGGCCTTTGGAAGACGGCCATCCGCCAACAGATTCTCCTCATTCGCATGGAGAAACAGAACTACATGCTCAAAGGTAGCCCACACTACACAACAGCTTAATTGACTGTGGAGTTAGTTAGTGGTTTATGTGGACGTGGATTCGGAATTTCCAGAGAAACAAGAAGTGGTGAACGTGAAGAGGAACAAGTTGGGGTACAAGGAGCTGGGGGTGTGTGACTTGGAGGCGAGCGACACTTGGGACTTTATCATTTCCCAAGCCAACTACACCCCCACCGTCAAGATTGATCTCCAGCTCCTCGACTCCGCCATTCTCAGAGGTACACTATCCTGGATATCCTGGAATAAATCCAATCAAGTCTTAACCCATTGACTCCTTTCCCAGGTATTCCAAAGCAGAAGCGGGGTCAAGTGTGGCAGTTGTTCATCCAGCAGCGCAGACTCCTCAGTGGGGGCAGAGGGAAGGAAGGAGGGGACGGGCCCTCCTACGAACAACTCCTCCGCAGCCTCACCTCCCATCAACACGCCATCCTCATTGACTTGGGTAACTAACTCATCACACTACTACTAGTCACCTCCTTCCAGTCTGTAATCAGTGTGTAGTATCTAATTCCAAGAGCCTCAACAGTTACCAAATATTCAAATACACCCTCTTCAGTTTCTAAATTAGTGCTCCGTTTCTTGGAAGGACTGTCTGAGATCAAACACTTGTTAGTTTCCTTTCTAACGTGGGTTTGTATTGCTTGCAGGGCGGACGTTTCCGAACCACCAGTTCTTCAGCAGCCCCCTCGGCTCCGGTCAACTGTCTCTCTTCAATCTGCTCAAAGCATACTCCCTCCTTGACCCCGACGTGGGCTACTGTCAAGGGCTCTCCTTCGTTGCTGGGCTCCTCCTTATGCACGTGAGTTGGACACACTTAAGTACAATTCCAAACTAAGTTGAATCTGCTTGTGTTCCATACTCCTATCAGCACAACATGTAGTACATTAACATTACGTGTGTTGCCTTTGCAGTTGGAGGAAGAGGAAGCGTTCGGAGTGCTCAAGTACATCATGTTTGAATTGGGGGCGCGGGAGCACTACAAGGCGGACATGTTGGGGCTCCAGGTCAAAATGTATCAGCTGACGCGCCTCATCCACGACCAAGACTCCGACATCCACCTCCTCCTCTACCACAACGACGTCTTCCCTTCCCTCTACGCCGCTCCGTAAGGATTTGTAGAATTAATTGTAAATTAATTGTAAATTAATTGTAAATTAGCTCCAAATGATGGGATGTGAACTTGGCTTTCCTTTAGGTGGTTCCTCACCATCTTCGCATCTCAATTTCCAACTGGATTTGCTGTCCGTGTTCTTGGTACGTCCATCATCCTACATTTGCATACATCCTTTGGGACTATTAGGGCTTGAACTACTTCACTTGTCTTGCAGATCTGGTGATGTTGCATGGGGTGGACGTGATCGCCAAATTCGCGCTGGTCCTCATCCTGGACCGGAAGGAGGAGCTGATGGGTTGCTCAGGGCTGGAGCAGGTGATGGACTGCTTCAAACACGTCCTCGTCGACGTCTCCTCCGCCCAACTGGACATCTACCTCCGAAAGGTAATTGACTAGTCATTCATTGGGGGCACAGTTCCTGAGCCTTGGTGACTGGGTTGCAGGTGCTGGACATGGATCTGGACAAGCAGCTCCTCACCTACGCAGTCGAGTACTCCGTCATGCACGACGAGACGTTCCTCGCATTTCTCAACGAGGCCACTTGTCCCCCGAATCGGGGCGGGAAGGGGAGCAGCGGAGTCCCCGTCCCTGCTGATCGGCTGGAGAGCCAGGTGCTGGGCCTTTGGGAACACGTGACCAAATTGGAAGGGCTCCTTCGCAGGGAAGGGATCAGCCTTCCCCCTCGACCCGAGCCCATCTCCGAAGGAACCCTCCTCCGCCAATTCTCCTGCACTCAGGTCAATGGGGGTCGAGGTCAATTGAATGGATCCTGTGATAGAATCTCCGCTCCGCGTCTAGTTCGCTCCCAAACCCTTGACTCCGACGGAGGGAGCTACAAGGGCGGGAAGTCATCCGACGGATGAATGGAACCTGTCAATGCAAATTGAAGACTTAAATATATTGACTTAATTGACTCTTGAATGGCTCTGTGCCCTTCCCTTCCTCAGTCTTGGACTTATAGCCACTCCAACTCCTTCTTTCGATCTGTTATCATTATAAATAATAATAAAGACATTTGAGTATCCTCAATCCTCTTCTCGTCATTTACCATCCCACACAGTCCCCCAATCACAAATCAACTCAGCTTTTATTTTATATTCAAATAATGCGAATGGGAATTACAAAACAAAGAGCATCCATTAATTTCTTAAATTTAAACATACTTATGCCTGACTCTCTATTCATATTTAAAAAGTGCTGTGGCAAGTTGGGCTACACCACGCGCATGCATGAGAGCGGCACGTGGATTGAAAAGGAGGAACATTTTCTAAATTGCCTCGTCATCCACACAACCAAAACACTGAGTCATTTAGTGGGAGTAAAGAGGCGCAGTGGGGTCCATGGTATACACGCAGTCCGTCCTACTCCGCCTTGGCTGACTAATTAACTCCAGATTGCGTCCTGCCCTCGTGTGTCCTTGGGCAGGGAGTTCCCGCTCCGAGGATTTGAACTGTTTCCCTCCTGCCTGCCTGCCGTCCACCCCTCCCGAAAAGCCCGTCCCTGCGAGTGCGGAGGTGCAGGTGGAGACAGGAACGCAGCCACACAGGACACACTGAAGGGCCTCCTTCCACAAATGACCCAGTCCACTCCCCCCTGACCCCAGTCAAACAAACACTCCCCCTCTTCCATCCAAGTCCGCCAGTTGCCCCGGGCGGGGTGAGTCCACGTTCCCCGTCAGTCGCATCCCTTCCTTACGCGTACGTCCGTCCGCGGCGTCGCCGTCGTCGTCGTGGTTGAGGTCGGGAGGAGACATCCTCGATGACCCACTGACCACGGGTCACTTCAACTGCACCATCACTACCGCACCAGGTCAAGGTAACCCATTCCCCGTCTTTTCACTCGAGTCCAATCCATTCACTCCGTAAGTGTGGGGGTGGTTGGGGGTGGAATGGGGTGGCCGGGGATGAGGGGTGGGTTTTGGCCGGCCAGCCAGGTGACTTCCTAATTAGCCAGAATCCAATTAATGACGAGAGGGGGAGAAGGGAGAAGGAGCGTTGATGAAGATGTCGGAGTCGCAATGACCCAATTAGCAGGAGGTCACACGTACGGACCCAACCCCACTGGGTCACCGTCGCCCTTCCCTTGACTAAGGTCAACTGGCTGGGATGGCTGGGACATGGATGGGGTGGGAGGGGATGGGGGATGGTCCAGTGCTGGTGGTTGGTGAAGGGGGAGGGGGTGGGTGGGGCGGGGGTGTTGCGGATGTGGCGTGGGAAAGTGCCGGAGGGTGAAGATGAGAGGAGAAGATCCACTCACTCTCACTCTCGCAGGTGCACCACTTCCAAGGCACACGCAGCACAGGTCAATCCATTCTCCGTCCATCCAAGGCCCCCAATCACACAGTCACCCCACTCTAGGCTCCTGGGTACTTAGGCCTTGCGCAGGTAGGACAGGGGGCTGAGGGCAAGGGTCGGGATGAGCTGAGCCAGTCAAGTCCGTCCACATGTCCCCCGCACTCCATGCGACCCGCCAACATGAACACTACGGCAGAGGTCAGTTAGTCCCAGCCTTCTAAGGGCTCATAGGCTGTGCATAAATTAATTGCTCGTTTAATTAACTAACTATTTGATTTTGATTGGTTGTTTGGATTTAATTAAACGGTGATTGGTTCTTTGGATTTTGCAGGCGGAGTGTCCCCCAGTTCAAATGGAGCCAGTGGACCTGAGTGTCAAAAAGGTGAGTTAGGTGCTAATAGGAAAGTAGTAGTTAACTGCACAATAAAATATGCTAATTGAGTTGGATTTGAATTGGATTTGTGTGCAGGAGGTGGAGGAAGACGGGGAAGAAGACGAAGACATTTCCTCCTCCTCCTCCGGACCCCTGTCCCCCCTCCAAGCCAATTGCTTCGACCCCCTCGCCTCCGTCGACCTCTCCTTGAGGAAAGGTATAATTTTATATTATTATGTATAGGTTAATTTATTTTGTGTTTATGACATGATTTACTAATTGAGATTGGGTGTTGTTGCAGGGATGGATGATCTGGACAGCTCCACGTCTTCAGACGCGAGTCTGTGCGGCGGGATGGGGCTGAGGGGCGGGCGGCGAAAGCGGAGGGCGGTGCAGGAGGGGGGCTGGCGGATGCTGGACTTCAGCACCCGGACCCAGCACTCCAAAGTCTGCATGCCCGAGGACGGGCGTGACCCCTTGTCCATTTCCCCCACCCCCCACTTCGACTCCGTGCGGAAGCGGAAGATCCACAAATGTGATTTCCAGGACTGTGAGAAAGTCTACACGAAGAGCTCCCACCTCAAGGCCCACAAGCGAACCCACACCGGTAACCATCAATTAATTAAGTAGCCTTTAAGTTAATTAAGTATTTCAATTGTTTTGATTTGAACACATTTGAATGTCCCCCTCAAACCAATAATTACCTGTAATTAAGTGCTCCATTTGGGATTTGCAGGGGAGAAGCCGTATGAATGCACGTGGAGCGGATGCACGTGGAAATTTGCGAGGAGCGACGAATTGACGAGGCACTTCCGGAAGCACACGGGTCAAAAGCCGTTCAAGTGCCAGCTGTGCGAGCGCTCCTTCTCCCGCTCCGACCACCTGTCCCTTCACATGAAGAGGCACTGAGCCTCCACTCCCAGAGTGCACATGACCTTTGACATCGTCTGCTCAAACCAGAACCCCTGGCAGGGACCTCCCCTCGAACGGAGTACCCAATCTGGCTCCCTCCGCCCCCACCCCTGGCTGGATGGACAGGATGGGACCATTTTTGTACTTAACTAGGTGCCCCCACTCTCCGCCCCTCCCCTCCGGACCCCTTCATTCCAGTGACTCTGGGCCAGTCCTTTTCTACGCATGCGCACCCTCATCCGGAGGTCGGAAGGGAACTACTCTTCTGTAAATAAATACGTTCACACTATCCCAAGGAATCATCTCCCACTTATTTCCATTTGTTATTACCAAAATATATTGTCTAGTAAGAGAGCTATTATTCAGTTATTCCACTGCATCATTTATTTATCCGAAGGAGCACTGGACTGGGTAACTGCATCCACTGCATGGGGTAGTTAGTTGGCTTAGCATTATGTTCACAGGACAACAATATATTCACTATTTCCTGCGCTTCGCCGTCCCATTCCGCCGCCAAAATCAAATTCAGGACTCAAAATGAGGAGAAATTTCTTGTCCTTGGCTCGTCGGTGTTTTGGAACTGGACTCCAGGCTGAGCCGAAGCCTGGACTTCCGCCCCAGACCCACCACCCAGCCGCCGTCGCTTGTGCTGGACAACCGCTCCAGATCGGACTCCATGGCCCACCCCCAAACCCAGCTCAAACCTACCTCGACTTCCAAAAGGCAACCCACACTTTTCCATTCCAATCCAATTGCAATTCTGTTATTAAGCATGTATATAACTATTGTGTTTAGTTTGGTCATTGCAATTGGGGATTAATTAATTGGTTTTGTTGTGGGTTAGATCTGTGAGAAGAAGGGGTTGGTGCGGACGGCGAACATGGGGAATATGGCGGGAAAACGGAGCTACGCTCTTTTCGTAAGTAGTTGGTTAGTCAGTTGACTAATTAGCTAGCCATTAACTGATGCTGGTACTGTGGGTGGCAGGGACCACTGGCAGAGTTGGAGCAAGGACTTGTGGCCTACACGCTGGATGCGCTGAGGGCCAAAGGGTTCCAGCTCATCTCCGTCCCCGACCTCCTCTACCCCCAAGTCCTCGAGAACTGCGGAATGGCCACTCGGGGGGAACGCAACCAGGTAATTAATTTCTAATTCAAAGCACTGGTTAGCAGGGGTTGGTAAAACACAATTGTCATTAGATTTTGACCATCATTTCTAATTTGCATTTCCTTTTTTGGACTTTTTTCCCTGGATTTTGGAGGAGGTATTTTAAAAAGACTCAAATCCGTGCCTCTGCTCATTCTTGCTAATCAGCCGTTTAATGAATCTACTTCTTGGGCCAACTGATGAATTGTGTTTGGTAGGTGTACCGAGTGGAGTTAGGGACTGGGGAGGAAGTGTGTTTGTCGGGGACAGCAGAGATGGGGATCGGAGGACTTCTCCAGAACTCAGTCCTTGACCTGACCCAGGGCCCTCTTCGACTTGCGGCCGTGAGTCGCTGTTTCCGCTCCGAGATCTCCACGGCGGAGGACGAGAGGGGGATCTTCCGAGTTCACACATTCACCAAAGTGGAGGCAAGTCCACAAAATATTCATTACAATCTAAGTAACTACTATTACAGTTTACATAGTAACACGGGCAATTGCATACGAGCCATTTACACTTCATTGTGTACTGGCTACCTACAAGCCCTCAAAAGATTATCCTAGATTTTAGCAATTTTAAGTATTAGTTTTGCGGAAATGTTTGTTTTTGGAATACTAGTAATCAGGTGATCCTCTTGAATTACCCCTGACTATTAGGAGCATTGCTCTCAATTGTATTTCAAGAAGATTTTCATTTTTGAGGATAATTTCTTGAAAATAATAATGGTTTAACAAGTGGGAAGCTAATGTGTTTATATTAATTATATTAACCTATTAAGTGTGTTTTGGATTCGCTTTTGACTAGACTTTAAATTTCCGCGGAAGACATTCCTTTTTAGTCACATTTTATCTTAAAGTAGCCGTATTTGTATAGTTTTTAAGTCACTCGGAGCACTTGCGGTTATGTTTCCATTACATTTTGAAACCTCAGTTTCTTCCCTCTTAAGGTGCCTTGACTTCAGGAGTAGGCAGCGAATTTCTATGGCCTTTTTCCTGAAGCCATTAAAACCAAATTCCGTCTTTTATCCAGTTGTGTTTTGAATTCATATTGATCTGCGTGATGATATGCTAATTGGCTTTGTTAATTGGACAGATGTTTGGGGTGTGCCGTGAGACGGACAGCGACGCCCTCCAGTCGGAGTTTGTTTCCATCCAGAGGGATTTGTTTTGCGGCCTGGAGCTCCACTTCCGAGTCCTGGAGATGCCGGTCCATGAATTGGGTCCAGCCGCCCACCGCAAATTCGACATGGAAGCTTGGATGCCGGGGCGGGAGCAGTGGGGCGAGATCTCCTCCACTTCCAACTGCACCGACTTCCAGTCCCGCCGCCTCAACATCCAGTACCGAACCCGCCCGCATGGCGACACCCTCGCATTTCCTCACACTGTGAACGGGACGGCGTGTGCGGTGCCGCGGATGCTGATCGCCCTCGTCGAAAGCGGACAAACCCCCCGCGGGGAACTGGGGCTGAGGGGCCAAGTGTTGGGGAAATACTTGAGGGCGGGGTGGGCGAACGCCGTTCGCTCCCACCCAAACCCCCGCACTCTCTTCCTCCGCAAAATCCACCAGCAAGAAGCCGTCACCAGCCACTACAACCCATACGTGTGGTGATCCCTCATTGATACGACAATTAGCTAATTATGAGTTAATAATTATGTTTATATGTCCATAGAAATGATATTTATTTACTCCCACTCGTTAGACAGCAGCGTTGCAAAATAAAAAAATTAAAATGTTTGAAATTAAAATTACAAGTCGGCGTATTTCGAAATGAGTATTTTGATTGGTTGTAATGATGAGGGGCGAGGGTGACTAGAGTGATGAGGGTGAGGAGGGGGTGGGCCTTCAGAAGTTCATGTCGTAATCTGATGATTTGGGGGGCATCCGCCTGCTGGGCGCTGCGCCGTAGCCGCTGTCCCCGCCGCCACCCCCGCCATTCCCGTAGTACCCATTCCACTCAGTCTTCCAGCTGTCGTACATGTTGTAGGAGCCCTTGCCCCCACTCGAGGACCGCGTCTGAAATGTCAATCAAAAGGATCAAGGGTTGTTCTGCGCATGCGCATTGACCTCACACGAGGAATAGGGCGTACCTTGGACGGTGGCTTGCGCTCCAGAGTGGTGGGAGCCGCGGCGCGATGATGGTCATTCCATACGTCGTCCATGTTGTAGAGGTCATCGCCCCCATGGCCATGGTTCCCGTACTTGTCCATCCCCACCACCCCCATGTTGTGACTCTTGTTGAATTCGTTGAGCATCTCTTGGGTCAAGGACACGGCGTTCGTCTTCTTCGCGCGCCGGGCTCGGCCCACGAGGACCGTGACCCCGAAGACGACGACGAACATAAAAGACACGAGGCCAATGACGAGGACTGCGATCCCCCACTGCGGGATAAGGACCTCCCCTCCGCTCACCCCGCTCGGCTCCACCGCGCCCCCAGCTCGCACTGCGACATCAATTACATCCATTCCATTAAGGTTAATTGGTTAAGGAGCTTGATTAATTAAGGGGTGAGCGTACCTTGGAAGTCGGTGTAGCGGGGGTCGATGGTGTAGCGACCGAAGCGAAGGCGCCCCTCGTCCACGGACATCTCGTCCTCAGGTTGGGCCTGGAGGAGTGAGCCGTGGAAGAGTGACCTGACCTGGTCAGAGGAAATGGCACGGGTGGAGGTGTTGAGGTACAGGAAGTAGTCCACCAGGATGCTCCCCGCACTGCAATTAGGTTCAAAAGGGTTAGTTCCGGTATCAAGGGATTGGCTAGCTGCTCCCCACTCACTTGAATCCCTCGACCTCAATGGACCCGTACAGCCCTGCCAGTCCACTGCTCCGGTACGCTCCGTCCAGCTGCAGAACAAAAGATTAAATTGAGTCTAATTAAGTAAAGTAAAGTTTAAATACAGTTCTAATAAAGTTTAGCTAATGGAGTGAGCTGATTGGCTTGCCTCTCGCTTGACGACGCTCTCCAGCTGCTTCCACTCCTCCGTGTTTTTGTCCGAGTACTCTGGGCGCCAGGTCACTCCGCCCACAATCCTCAGCGTCGCCTCCATTCGGCAGCTCCCCAACTCACACGTCGTCCCAGCCTTCCGCTTCGGCGGCGGCGCAGTCGTTGTCCGCGCCGTCGTCGTCGTCGTCGCCTCCGTCGTTGTCGTCGTCGTTGGCGTCGTGCTCACCGTCGTCGTCGCCTCCGTGGAAGAGGTCGGCCAGCCCGTGAACGCCGTCGTTTTCCTGACATTCCAAGTTTAAAATTAGCGCTCAATTGAAACCAAATGTTTTTTTTTAAAATATAGCGCCAATCGCACGCGATCTCTCACCTGGTCGGCCATCCACTTTTGAGTGTGACCTTTGGCGGGGTCGGTGACTCAGCCTTCGGTGGTTCCTGGGTCGTGGGTCTTCCCGCGGATTTACCGCCACCAGGGCGGGTGGGTAGCACAAATTTGGGTACGGAGCCTTGGGTGGTACTCGAAGTGGTTGTCGGCGTGGGTGGGGAAGGTGAGTCGGCGGTGGGTGGTGCTGGGGCGAGTGGCTTGAAATTGGGCGGGAGGAGAGAATGGAGGACAGAGGCATCTGTAAATTTTATTCCGGGGAGGAGGGACTCCAGTCCAGAAGGGGGCGGGGCTTGGGTGGTGCTAGTTGTGGTTTCCGTCGTAGAGGTTGAGGATGACGCAGGCGCACTCGTAGTCGAAACTGTGGGGCGTGGTCGGTAATCCCTGGGAAGGAGCCCCGCCAGGGCCAAGTCTCCGCTCAATTCCTTGAACTCTATGAGGGGTAGGCCCGGTATGGGCGTCTGAGTCGTGGTTGGCTCTGGTGTGGAGGTGGTGGGTGGAGCCGAGGGCTTGTAGTCCGCGGGAAGGAAGGCGGAGTTATCTTCAAATTTTATAACCAAATTCGGTTCTGGGGCAAAGGTCGTCGTTGTCGTCGCAGAGGTCGCGTTGGGTGGGAGGAGCCCGATGAGTCCATTCGCCAAATCCGACTGGACACGGTCCAATTTGTCCATCACACTTTCGGCAGGCGGAGTCTGGGGTTGGGGCGCAGTCGTCGTTGTCGTAGGCAGGGGCGTAGTGCTGCTTGTAGATGGAGCCTGCGTCGTGGTGGATGTCGAGGCCAGAGCAGTCCCTTCAGTCACTTCCGGGTAGTTGTCGGGGTACGACTCCTCCTCCTCGTAGTACTCGGGGGCCTGGGTCGGGGACGAAGTTGACGAAGAGGGCTTGGCTTCCGGAACACGCCCCTTGGAAATTGTCGCCACAACTACGGAGGAGCCGGCCCCCCTGCTGAAGGTGACCCTCGGGGTCGTGACCCTTTCTGGGGCCAGTCCACTACTCACGCTCTTCGTCGTGGCGACGGAAATGACGACTCCTGACTCAGGGGGCGTGTCTTCTGGAGGCGGGGGCGGAGGAGGTGTAGTCGTGGAAGTGCTGCTAGATTGGGTGGACACGGACAACGTCATTTTGGTGTGCACGACGGGAGGGTGTTCCGCCGGTGGGTGGAGCTCGTACTCCTCCTCGTAGTAGGCGTAGTCTTCGTTGCCGCCGGCAGAAGACGACTCTGCCTGGGGAGGGGCGGGGCGAAGGAAGGCGGAGTGGAGGACGGCTGGACGTTTTGTTGGTGCGGGCGTGGCTACAGGTAGAGTGAGTTTCGGGGGCGCCACCCCTACGCTCCGCCCCTTCAACTTCAGTCCCTCCTCCAGGAAAGGCTCTGGAGGAACCTTGGGCTTCTCGGATGAGGCTGACCCCGCCCCGTATTGGTAGCTGAGCTCCGAGTCAGGGTCCTCGTAGTATTCGTACACTAGCTCCGAGTCTTGGGATGAAGGGGCGTGGCCAACGCCACCATGGGAGCCCTGGGAGGCAGCCGGCTGGTAAGGGACCAAATTGTGAAGCGGCGAAGGGGCCGGAGATGAAAAAGGCCCTCGACGAAGAAACCGCTCTATTCCGGCAGGGAGACTGGGTAATGGGGGCGGGGCTTGGGCATAGCCATAGCGGGTCCCTCTTGGAAGGGGCGGAGTTTCCACGGAAGCGGACTCGGAGCCCAGGTGGAGAGACGTTCCTCCGAAGTGTCCTACTCCTGCAAACAAAAAATGAGGAAATGAGGCCTCTGCATTGCAGTCATTGCAAGAAACCATGTGGAGGCCCAGGCTGAGAATATGGGTTTATTTGCCAATAAAATTTAAAATTAGCATAAATCCAATTTTGCGGTGTGGCAATGGGAATTAAGTTTTAATTGAAATTGAAGTTGGATTTTGCAAGCCGTGTGCTCCTCCATCCTGTCGCTGCTATGCGCATGGAATGGGAATTCCTGGCGTATGCGCAGAGGATATTTGGCAATTGTGCAGGTGGGCCTGCGCGGCGTCCGTCCAGGTAAAAGCACATCCGCATCTCACTTCCTACATCGGACGAACGAACGAATGACCTTGTTGGGCTGGGAGTGGATTGGGAGCATGCGCGGAGTTGGGGGGAGGGCGTGACCTTGCTGCAGCCACGTCCGCCCCACCAGTCAGCCAACCAACCGTCCACCCTCCATTGTTGTGTTGTGCTCTGAGCATGCGCACACGTAGGCACGGAATGGAGGTCAACTGTTGAAAGTGGACCCAACATATGCTCCACTTTCTCTTCCTCCCACCCCACCCCCACCCACATCATGTTGAACGCACACAGCACTGCACGGGACGGTGATCTGATTGTTACCCTTTAAGGCCCCCCGTCATATTCTGGCCTAACCAATCCTTCATTCATCCATATTGTCCATTTGCTTTTATTTTAATTGGGAAATAAATATTAGGATCAAAGCCATGACCGAAATGAGGTTTTGAGGTAAACAAGGGTTTGGACATTCAAAATTCAGACTTGAGGTAAAGTGGAAGAGTGGAATGTGGAGGATGACTTACTGGGGAGCTGCTGCTGTGGATTGACCCAAGGGGTGAGGACTAGGAGGGCACAGAATGACAGGATGGAGTGAGCCATGTCAATCCTCGCTTTCGCCTACGTTGGGTTCAGGACATGACCGTCCCTGGACGAGGACACCCAGCTGGACTGGAGGTAGGGCTTGGGCTGGAGGAATGGAGTCCTTTTAAGTGAGTCCAGCAGTCCAAGTGAGTTCCCTGGACATAATTCGAAGGCAGTACACGAGCACAATTCACCAGCACAGCTATTGATAGGTAAATGAGCGGAAATGGAAACAGGATTGTGTTGGGGCTGAGGGTGTGGGACTGACTGACTTGAAGGAAAAACCAAGACGAGAGAAGAGAGGGACGGAGGAAGGCAATCCACACATTCCAATTGTTGCACCTCATCCACAACAACACGTTACCTGCCTATGCCTTCAGCTACAGCTATTTCTCCGCGCATTTCAAATCCACTCAACAAAGACATCCAATCCTAAGCCGCAGCTTATTAGAAAATGACTATTTACTTGTCCCACTAATTTACTCACCAGCATCCCGGTCCATCACATTCAATAATCTTTTACAAATTTGATAAGACAGTTTTTATTTCTTAACTCTGGTTGGGCATTTCATATGTATGTAAGTATGTATGCTGCTATGGTCCTACTGCAAGGGCAGCAGTTAGAACTGATCCGCATTCCAAGTACACCCGGGGATTCAGACACACGTCATTGACTTTCATATCTCGCTCAATTCAAATAAGCAAGAGAAGTATTAATGAATTAGTGAATGCCATTATAAATAATTATGATGTTGCTTCTAATAATGGTCTACTAGGCCATATACGAATGATACAATTCCTCCTTACACCACGCAGCCCACCTCACCACACACAGTGCTGGCTTTTAACATAAATCCTGGCTCTGATAAGAATTGGCGCGGGGTGAGAGGCGACGGGGATGGTTTGAATGGTTTTGTTATCAGTAGAGGAGATTACTCCGTCCAATAAACCCCAGTCAGAACAGGAGGATGTGTTTGTGAATGGCCACAATCAGTGGTTGGCACTTGGATCATTTATTGAATAGCACGACATTACAAAGACACAGAGGAAGGGAATCCATGGAAAATAACAACTTTGACTTAATTAGTTTGGTGAGGCTGACTTGGCTTTGGGACATTTTGGGCACGGTTTCACTCTGGCTCAGTTCATGACTTGTCGGAGGGGTGGCTTGGGTGGGGGTGCTGGCGGCTTGCTGTCCACCTGTCCACAAAATAATTCATTCCAATGAAAAGAACCACTTGGGGCAATGTGAAACACCTGCTACAGATAGATGTAGACTAGAGTAATCAGTAATGGCTAATAACTGACCTCCTTGGCTTCCCTGTTTTGTTTGGGTGGAAGAGGAGGAGCGGCGGGCTCTGGCTCCGTGTCCAACTGCCCCTCTGAGGACCCACCCCCAATGGAAATGGTAATACTTTGACCCGAGGACACTGAAATCCCGGAGTGCCTGTTCTGCTCCCATGTACAGCTGTGCCTCGGGGGACGCTGGGAACCGATCTGTGGGAAATCACAGCATTCCACAATTTCCCTTATCAATCCATGGAACGTTCAAAACTTAAATTCAAAACTTAAAACGAGAATTCAAAGAATTTCAAAAAATCAAAGAATTCAAAGCCCAACTATCTGAGAGGGTTAGAGGCTGGAAAATAATGGATAAAGTGGGTGTGTGACTGACCCCTGTTGTTGGGCTGGATGCTTCGGACTCCAGATCCCCTCCACTGATGGAAGTGAGTTTGGACATGGAAGAGCCACCACCGAAGAAGATCCGGGTCCCACCCAGAGGCTCATCCATGGACTCCTGCTTCGACTTCCGGTGAATCATTTGTGGTCTGGGAATGCTGGCCATGGACTTGGACACCCTGTGTATTCAAAAGAGAAACCAATCATCCAGTCTCTCACCCCGCCATTTCCATTTAATTTACTTATTATTACTTACTTCCCTGGGAGACTGGAGTAGAGGCTGACTGTGGAGGACAGGGAGCCTTTCCCGCGGGAAAGCACCTGTGACACACTCCCCCGATGCATCAAACTAAAATGAATCCACACAAATAAACAAATTAGCAGTTTACAATTAATTAATACTAATCATTCAACAGTGAGTGCTGTTCATCTTGTATGGACTTACTCGGCGGAATGTCTGGGGACGGCAGGAGTGGTGGCATTGACGGCTTCCCGCCGCTCTTGGATGATGCGCTTCTTGTGGATTCGCTCCATTTCCCTCTTCAAAGTCTCATCCTCCAAACCCTGCCGGGAATGATTAAAACTAATTGACTAACCAAATCCTTTAATCCACTCTTAGCTAAAAACAGAGAAGACACGTACTTTTACATTGACGCCATAGGTGGACTCCAGGTGGAGGACCATGACGTCGAATTTTTCCTGGAGATGTCGCTGGAGGGGCTGGAGTGCGTCGGATGCCATTTTCTCGTGGATCTGGATAAATCACATAATTATTTATTTAGTCGTGTTGACATTATGCTTGTATCTCATTTCTATTGGTTCTGCACCCGGAGACACTCGAAGGCGATTGGGGCTAGGATGAAGATGAGTTTTTTGAGTCTCTCCACGTGGTCCGCGTCTCCTGGTTCCCTGTCCAGGTAGTCCGGGACCAAGAATGCCTGGAATCAGCAGTCATGGTTAGGCGAAACAGACACAAAATGTTTCAGACCAGGTTAGAACTCACCTTCTCGTATTTAGCAATCCCACCGTTGACCCCTGCATCCAGGGTCCCACCCAATTTGATGGTCAAGTCACCCAAGGGCTTCTCCGGGTTGGCCATGTACGACAGCACCAAATCCCTCAGCGTCTGATTCATCTCCTCCATTCTCTCAACTGCATTCACCACCGGCTTCACCTGTAACCATTACAACCAAACATTGCTCAGTAATCGGTACTGTATGTTCGTAGGCCAGCAAAGATCCGCCATTTAACATTGCCGCCCAAGTTTAACCAAAACCGAATTAAGCATTCAACACGTCCGCTCCTTTCTTGAGCCAAGGAGGCCACAGAAGGGTTTGTCATTCCAATCAAATTAAAGGGGGAGTTAAGCTCCAGACAAGACCTTTCATGTTGTCAAGGGATTTTAAAAGGGTTCGGCTCCTTAATTTGTGGATCTTTAGTCAGGGATTGGGAAGTGGTTACCTCGACAGATGTCTCTCGGATGACGGGGAACCAAGCCATGATGCCAGGGAAGGACTGACTCGTCCACAGCGTGTTGCGGTCCAGCCAAAGGGACGCGAACTCATTCTCAGGGTCCTTGGCTGGAAAGTAAAAGGGGCGGGAGTACTCGAATTTGTTGATGTCGTTAGACTTGTAGTACTTCCGAATGGACTCCTCCGCGTACCGCATCCCACTCATCCGCTTCCCGGAGCTCATCACCGCACTCACTTTGCACACCTGCAGCACTGGACAATGGATAAATATACATGAGCCCCAAGTTTGGATAGTTGTTTGTGATTACGTTGCTTGCTGGCGAATTGGATCTCGTCCGACGGTTTGTCGAGGGTTCGGAGCAGCTCCGCATGTGGGAATCGCTCCAGGATCCTCGCCTCGAAGTCGCTCAGTTTCTCAAACACCTTCCCGCGGAAAATGAATACTTTGGAGTGGAGGAAGGAGGGGAAGTCGGAGCCGAAGAAGGCGACGCGGAAATACTCTGGCTCACAGCGAACGGTGGTGCGGATGTTTTCGTAGAATCCCGCCATCCTTCGGAGGAGGGGCGAGAGGTGGGCGTAGTTGAAGGTCTCCTCGTACTGCTGCCGCAGCTCGTCGCACACCTCCAGCCCACACTCCCACATCTACCCATGAAACAAGTAGCAACTGTAGATGAGCAAATCAGAGTGTAGGAGCTAGTGGAAGTGGACTGATTACCTGGGCTTGACTGAAATGAGCAATGATGTCGTAGTAAAGTGCCTCCTTCAGTTCCGAGTGGGACGTGAGGAGGGGGTGGAGTGGGGAGTACAAGTGGCTCTGGAAAGGAATCCACAGGTTAGGAAACCAAAGTGTAGCACACACTTATTAATAAGATCCATAATAGCAAGATAGCAACTCACCCCCACCTCCTCCTCCACCCACTCCAACTGTCTGCTGTGGAGTTGGAGCGTGAATCCCGCCTCCGTGAAGTTCTTCGCCGCCACGTGGAGCCCCACCAGTTTGTACAAGTAGCGGATGTACAGGTCCTTTCGCCCCACCTCCTTGCTGAAATCCTGGACAAGAGCCAAAGGTCATCCACCTACCCAATTATGACCTCAGGTCTACGAGAAACTGGACTCACGAGTAGGTTGACGATGCAGGTCATTCGGTTCCCAGGATCCTCGTCCAAAACCACCTCCCTGTACTCCAGGAGGACTTCCAGGAGTCTGCTCAGCATGTCCACCATCTCCAGGCCCTAGCCACACAGTGAAATGCTACAATGACACTTTAATTCACTATCTGAAATCAATGAAAGGGAAGGTGACTGACCAGAGTCCGCAGTCCACTGTTGTCGTGGTCACAGCGCTCCCTCATCGTGTCTTGGAAGATGTCCCTGAACTCCGGGTCACCGCGCCCACCCTCAATGAACTCCACGAGTCGCTTCACCAATTCATTCTCCACCTACACAAGGGCTGTCAGTGGGATGGACATATTGGTAGGACTGTGAGTTGAGTGGATAGTTACCTTGCGGAAGGAAGCCTCCTGAGCATACTCACTCCGCATCATGTCAAAGAAGATGGGGATCGTGGTCCTTCGGAGGTGGGGCTGAGGGACCAAGGCCATGTCCAGGAAAGTCCCCACCATCCATGGCACGAACTTGACGCGCTTGGACTCCCCCAGGCTGAACCACATGGAGTGGACCAGCTCCCCCACCTTCACGCGCATGTCCCCGTAAGTGGAGAGGACACTGAGGCGCTTGCGCGGGGAGAAGTCCTCCAACTGGAGTGGGGGTTGAGTGAGGAATGCAGCACTGGACAGGAAGTAGTTGCTCCAGGCGGGTTCCTGGAATGGTTCCTGGAACTCCACTCGGATCGTCTCCGAGAACTCCTCCAGGACTCCGAGGATGATGCTGTTTTGGAGGAGGAGCATTTGGGCCCAGCTGGCAGGGAAGTACGGCTTCTGGAACAGGGAGCGCATGACCACCAACACGTCGTTCAGGAACTCCAGCAACGCGTCCTTCCCCGACTCCCGCTTCAGATTCGACACCAACTTCCGGTAGTGCGTTGGACTCATGGACCGGAAGATCCCCAAAAGGATGCACACCATGTTCCCCTGCAATCCATTCAATTCAACTTGTGCACAAATACGGAGCGGAACAAGGAGTAAAGAACTAAAAGGACGGCTTCAAGTTGTCCACAAGTACTAGGTACTGGTGTTTTAAATTGGATAAGGCCTCAATATTTTTAAGTTGTAGTAGTTAGCCTACCGCGAGGGGGTCCGCGTCGCCGATGGTGCCGATGGACAGGATGACGGGTTTGAGGAGGCGCTGCATGACGTGAGTGATGTCGCCCTTGGTATCCCCGATGTCGTCCTGGTGGAGAATGTCCAGGACCTCACTCAGCAGCTCCACACACTGCTTCGTCTGCAACCCAAAATCACAGGCTGAAGCATAGAGTGCCCAGTGCCAAGTAATATTTGTGCTGGAATTAGTTCGGACGTACCTCCTCGGAGTGGGTTGGCAGGGTGGAGATGGCGGGGACAACGGCTGGGAGCCCTGGGCCACTCCCCAGCATGTTCACTAGTTTCTTCCCACTCCGACTCTTGGCTGCTTCTTGGGAACGACGGCGAAGGTCCTACTCCAGCCCACAAACCATTAGCAATTTCCATTTAAAAGATTGGTAATTAGTAGTTAAGGGCTACAGAGTGGGATTGGAATGGAATTACCTCGTCATTGCCCGGGAGGTGGTGCTTGATGCTCTCGGAGACGGTGGGAAAGAGTTTGGTGCGACAGACGGAGTCCCGGAAGAGCGGGGAGTGGACGATTTGGAGGACAGCCGTCAATTTGTAATTCACCAGTTTGTTCGGCTGACCGCAAGCCAGCAGCTCCACCAACAGCTCACTGTAACCCAAGCAACACACCCCATTACACTATAACTAATCTGTCCACTGCTACACCCATGTAATTAGAAACCCTGTCAGCATATCCAATCATTAACTAATCAAATTAAATAATTGTAATAAATGGATAGGTTTGGGTTGCCTGAGTCTGGGGGGTGAGAAGCAGGTGGACAAGGGCGGGATGATGGAAGGGACGTAGCGAAGGCACCCCGACTGAGCACCCACGAGTCCATCCTCACTCCGATTCAAGAGGCCACACATAGAGCGGAAGACGGATTGGATCATTCCCCCAAACTCCTCCTCTATCTCCTCCTCCCCTCCTCCGATCCTGCACAACAGGAGAAAAGGTTGTTGTTGTTGAAGAAAACAAGTTAGACTCAAATAACACATAAATAATGTCATCAGGTCAAAAGAGTGACTGACTCCATGATGATGAGTTGGATGCGGTTGGAGTAGGAGCGGATGATGAATTTGAAGAAGAAGTTGATGCTCTTCATGATCTTGAGGATTTTACCCGCCTCTCCCCGGTCGATGGCAGTCCTCAGTTCGTGGATCAGTTTCCTGGAAAGACAAGAGTTGGGTTTCAGTTGGGGTGGGTGGGGGGCGTGGGTGGGGTGCAGTACTTGTAGGCCAGTGTGGCACTGAATCCGTCCTCAATGTAGTGGGAGAGAACGGACGTGAAGTTCTCATACTTCCGGTCTAATATCAATCCGAATATATAAATCTAGGCATGCAAAAATCAAATCAAACCAAAACAAAGGCCAAACTAAGAAAGCACTCCTCCACCACTTCAACTCACCAGGCAGTCAAAGACGTGGCGGTCACATGTGTCGGAGAGTGGGTTGGGGGAGGGATCCAGTCCGAACTCGTCTCTTCGCTCCGGGATCGGTTCAAGGGGCTCAACGAGGATCGTGAACAAAGCGTCGAACACGTCCGGCAAGAATTTGACGATCTCCTCTCCACTCACCTCCATCACGTTGTTCAGGATTCGACGAAGTGACCCCAGCAGCAGCTCACCCAACGTACGTCGACTCGACTGCACCAGGAAGCCAAATTAAATATTAATATATATATATATATATATATATGTATATATATGTAGGCCTGCAGCACAGAGTTTACTCTATTGTCCACAGAATTAAACATTAATAGCCTATCCAAGCACAGCCAATATACCAATAGATATTTATATGTAGATACAGGTGGCTGAATTGAATCCCGTTCAAAAACCAAATTGAAACATTTCCAATGCCTTATGAGATTCATATACCGCAGCTTTTCAAATTCAAGAAGTGTGTTAAGGCAATGGGTATTTAAACAATCTGATAGGTTAGTGACTTGAAATTCATTAGAGGTAACTCTTGAGACTGGCACTGCACTCTTGTTTTTCGTTGGAAACGCTTGTTGGGAGAGTGAAATGGAATTGTATTGTCTTAAGCTCTGATACGGAGTTTAATTAATTGGACCTTAAGTCCAGTTTGTCGATCTTACCGCCTCGGACAGATTTGTCTTTTCCCCAGCCTCTCTCATCCTCTCAGCCAGCGTCGTGCTCCACTGCAGCAACTCTAACAAGTGTACTGGAATCCAAAGCATCCAATTAAATTACATACATTTCCAATTGGTTAGTTTGAATGGGTTTATTTTGTTTTACTGTTCTGTGTGAATTTGGTGGAGCAGAGAGTGGTTCGGACGGAGAAGGAGTCTTTGGGTGAGAGGGTGAGCCCAGGGCACTTGGGCAGTTGACCTCCACTCAAGCGCCGTGTGGATGGCAAGGACAGGTAGGACACGTCCCCCTCTCGATATTGCTTCCCGTCCACCTGGGACAACAGCCACTGATTAGATCCCAACTAATATCAATTGACCTATGGCGTACCTTGTACACAACGAGGGTGTGGTCATCGTCCGAAACGGCCGTCCCAGTGTCCTTGTCTCTGAGTCGCATGTACGCGAGAGCAAAGATTTTCTCTCCCTTGTCCTTCGTGTCCGAAGATGACCTGAATGAAATATAAATAAGACACACACTTGGTAAACTAGTTATTTGTATTAAGGATTTCATTAGATTAGCCAAGTCCTGGCTACCTGTGCTTAAAGGTGAAGCGGAGATGAGCAGCGGAGAAGTCCTCAATGGACATGGGCAAAGCGATCTTGAATATCTCATCCCACTTGGGTTTGTCGTCGTGGTAGTAAACGACGGACTTGTAGCTGTCACTCCCCCCGCCCCCTCCACTCCCACTCCAGATCACAGCCTGCCAATCAACACCCACTCATTGTAGCCCCATTCCCAACTCCTAAATCCCCAAATCTCACTCACCCGCATGAGGTCCCCCCTCTCATTGTGCAAACTGGCCGTGACCTCCACATTTCTGTCCGATGTTTTTGAGCCCCGATGGAATTCCCCTCCGAGGAGAGTGACGTAGAGGTCATTCCGGATGTCATTGGGAAGGATGACTTCGGGGAAGCCCATTTTCCTGACGAGGAATAGATTTGCTTTGAGACGAAGGGGCTGATCCTCCCCATTGACTCCGCCCCCCATCACCTGCACCACTTCCCCCGAACTATCCGCCAGCATTGAGAAACTGCACACAAAATTCTTGTTCTCAGGCACCTCCTTGGAGCCGGGCTCCAGGAGCTTCGTCAGGGCTGAGCGAAGGGAGTCATGCTCCTCGAACCTGTTGTGGGAATTCAAAATCATCCAACATCCAAGTGCACATCCAAGTACACATGGAAGGCTAATTAGAGGGGAATGAAGGACTTACGCTATGTAGGAGAGGCACAAGTCCTCCTGTCCCCCACTCCAGTCATCCCGGAACAAGTGAGTCACTTCCCTGGCCCCCACTCCCCACGGACGTCGCATGCTTTGGGGACTGGAACTGGGAAAAGAGTCCATCGTGATTACATCGTGATTAGGTTGACTCCTTTAATTAATCTAGCCTAACTAGAAGTCACCTCACCTCTTTTGAGCGAAAGGGAGATTCCCCCTCTTGTCTTCCCGGTACTCCATGGCCCCCACCCTGACAATGAATGCGACGAGGAACACCTTTCCCCTCTCCCTGTCCCGCTTCCCCAGGTCCTGGAGTAGAAATTCCATCAGCTTGATTAATCATTAATTATGAATCCTCGCAACTAACCGTGAAGAGGAAGCGGGTTGGAGTGATGGGTGTGTTGGGTCTGAGGGGGATCTGTCCTCCTTCACTCAAGGCGTAGTGCTTGCCCCCTGAGCCGTCGTACAGGAATAGACGAAGGAAGCCGTCGTCCAGGATACTGGAGCCAATCAACATTCAAGTACTTGGATAATAGCAAATTACGTGAAGGGAACCTACCCCCAAGGGCATGACACGCACGTGACTAGGAGTGAGTGACTGGACCCGGTTCCAGTCCCACTCTTCTCCACCCCCTCCACCTACGATTGAGCAAACCTGCGTTTAGAAATCCGCATAATACAGGGTGACACTTAACACATGTGTCTTTACCTCATATGGATCTTAAAAACTAGCCTACCTACTAGCTCATTCAAAAAACCTACCTTAAGCTGTAATCTGATCAAATTTATTGTAGGTCATACTAAGCAAGCACTTAGCCACAGCACTACTTGCTAAGTTTGAGAAAATGAATCAATATGGATAAATAGCCGCCAGTACTGAATCCACGTGAAGTTTTCGTATTGCCAGTTGCTTCTCAAGGTAAAAGAAATACTCGTGTCTGTGTCACCAACGCCAGCTAAAACTTGTTGTTAAGCACTATGCTCAGTCACTCACTCACCCCCAATTTGCTGAGTCTGCTTTGAGTGGCCTGATGACGACGGAAAAGGTCAATGGTGGAGGTCGTGCTGGGGTCCAGTGCTTCCCCCTCATCATCCCGCACCGTCACGTCAAATCCCAGCAAACTAAAAGGACACACCATTCCAATATCACATCATCAAATGAATTAGGGCACAAGTAATTGCTGGAAGTGGATTTAACTGACTTGTTGCCGCTGTCCAGGATCTCCGCAATCTCCTTCTTCAGCTCCCGCTGACTCTCCACGGTGAGGACGGGGCTGAGGATGTTTTTGAGGCATCCGTGCAGATCCAGGATCTTCTTCCGAATCACGTGGAAGATGGGCAGTCGTTTCTGTGAGGAACCAATTCCACTCAATTAAAAGTTACAGGGGATCTGATTCGAAGAGCTCAACTCAACTTGCCCACTTACATTTGCCCTGACCTCACTTTATGGCAACCAGGGTGGGTAAACAATTAATGTACTAGACGGAATAATATTACTGTAGGGCAGCATTGATATAATTATATATATATATAATATCTACTACAATCTACCTTGTAGGATACTATTTATTGTTTACCCACCTTGATGGCAACTATGTACCTACCTAGGCATTGTAGACACTCAACACGTTAACACTTAATTAAAGCCACTACCTACCTAGCCATTGTAGACACTCAACACTTAGTTGAAGCCACTACCGACCAACCTAGACATTGTAGACACTCAACACGTCAACACTTAATTAAAGCCAGGGTTCAATAGCTACCTAAATAATACAACGGTTGCAAATACAGACACGTGTCTACAATCAAGCATCATTTTCACTCAAGCCACATTGAAAAACTAGTTAGTAAGCAACACAAGTGAGCTTCTCTACTTGACTCTACAGCTACCCAAAGTCGGTGCTACTTTGTTATTTCGTTTCCTAAGAGCCAATTGCAATAAAGACATTATCTATCTATCTAAGTTTCACAATAGGCACTGGAAATTAACATATAATAGCACACACGTTATTGTATAAGCGAAGCTGAATGGACATACCTAGCCAAGCAACAACTTTGACAACTTGATCGTGCCTACAGCAGCCCAGGATCTAAATATCACTAGAATATTCTCATTAAGGACATTAAGAAACGTGCAGTCTCTCTCCTCGCCAAATTAAATGAAGGAATAACAAATTACAAAGTGGAACAGAAGGGAGTGTAGTTGCTCATATGTTTAATTGCACTTGACAATAAAGACACTGTTTCTATCACAGAATTGACATTGGACAGATACAGGGATTATTTGGGCTTTTTTGGTTCAGCCGAAGAAGACATTTGAGGGGGATCCCTTACAAGATAGAGCTCTTTGGCCCGACCGTGCCACTCCTTCAGGATATCCCTCATTTCTTGAACAATTGGTGACGAGTTCGGAACGAGCACTTCTTCAGCCCTGCACCCAAAAAGTAAATAAAAAATCAAGCAAGCACTTACATCAGTAAACCACACATTACTGCTTGCTAATTCAATACATTAGCTGTGGGTGGGTGCACAACAAGGCTTAATCGTTTCCTTTTGAAATAAGCTCTTATAGATCCTCTTACACTAACGACACTCGTAAATTGGTATCTTACTCACCCTGTTTGAACTACTGAACCTAGTCTGACTTGAACGTATGACTTGGGGACAATTCCCGTCGCCTTCTCCCCGCTTAGCCGTAGGACGGCAAACCACTGGGGGCATTCCGCCAACACCTTGACCACCTCTCCCAGCTCCATCTCAAATCCAGTCTCATCTGACCACACACTCTTTGCTGAAAAGAAACAATGGCGCACACGCACGTTAAGTTTAAAAAAAGTTTTATCTTGATTAAAATACGCTTAAATATGATTCGCGGTCTTTACCAATTCCGAGAGCGCGAGGCATTGCGGTCCATGACGACTTGGCTGGGATCCGGAGATCCACACTCTCCATTGTTATTCTTCAACTTCTACAATCTCGCTTCCTTACCCGTTTGACCTGGCTAGGAGTGCTGAATTGGCTGGGATTCACTCGGGCCTCGTGGTGTACTTGATCTGTCACTCCCGATCTGTGCTCACTTCCTCCACTCCCCACTTCCGTCGGACGACTTGGCAACGGCACGGGCTCTGCCTGGGAATCCTGACCCACTCCGCAGCCAACAACAGGCGGAGTCGGAAACCCCGGTCCATGTTGCCAAATGGTGGGATTGGAGTGGTGGGAAACGAAGGGGCGAATCACAGCCAAGCCCAGGCCACGGAGTGAGATGGGAGAGCCAATGAGGAGCGGGTGGGGCGGGCGGTGGTGGGCTGGAGTGGATGGGAGTGGGGGTGGGAGTTGAAGTGTTCCCGCCGTGTCCTTCGAATTGCGATGGAGGAATCGGGTCAGTCGGATCGTGGGTTCTTGGCCATGGACCAGATCCTCAAGGACTCCCTTGAAGGGTTCCTCGGCTCCTACGACGGCGGGGAGGAGCTCCCTCCCTCCACCCCGTCCTTCTACCAACTCAAGTCCAAACCTGCCATCCCAACCAGGTGAGTCCAAGGATGAGTCATTCATCAGCACTGGGAGTCCATTCATTGAAGGCTAATTGGATTTGTTTACCTTTCGGACGCGTGGCAGTTCGGGGTCATTCAAGAACACGATGGGGTCAAGGACGGCGCTGAAGCAGGCGCTGATGCGGGAGAGGACGGCGGAGGAGGAGCGACGGGAGATGATCCAGAGTCAAGCCAAGCAGCAGCGACTCCAGTCCGAGTCCCTCCCCTTCCAGCCATTACCCGCTCCAAATGTACAACTACCACCCAACGTCGTCAGGGTACATTATTATAGCAATTTAATTATCTATTCATAGTACATCAGGGCCAAGTACATGTACATTCAAAGTACCCGAATTTGAAAAGGCGCTATGTATTTTGAGCAGATTTTTATACTATTTCAAACTTGCTTCTTTCAAAACACTTTTTGCAGTGGAAAACCTTGATTTTGTGGCTAAAAACCCGATTTTTCTAAACATTAAATGCATTTTGTGTTCCCCTTTGAGCTGATTTTGTATGAGAGGTGTGAGAGAAATGAGCTAGATAAGCTGCGATCAGTTTGGTTGCTTGTATTGTGGACTGGGGCAGTGTTGCATTTTAGCATTCTATAATTTCTAAGGTCTGAAGTTTGGGCTCTTAGATTTGGAATTTTTAAATGTATTTAGTGTGCTTTGACTGATGGATGTGATTGCAGGTGCGGACTCTACTGGAGAACCCCACAGCGTACCACGTGGTCCAAAGCCAGCAGAGACAGGTGCGGCAGTACTTGCAAGACCCAAATGTGGTGGGTGGATCAGTGCCCCCTTCTCCGCCGAACAGAGGGGGGCTGGGCCTGGGTCAAACTCCGCTCGATGCACATCAATTCCAGCTCTTGGCCGCCCGCTCCGCGCCCCCTGCAGTCCTGTGCCCTACTCCAGAGATCCAGTCCCCTGGACCACTCAGCTCCGTGGCCACGAGTGTGACGAGCATTGGTTCCGATGCAAGTGGAAACATGTTAAACTAATATCTCAGTAATATCCACCCATTAACCCTTAACTAGTCCACATGTCTAAACTACTCTATTAGAAGTATCAGGAGTGTCATATTGAAATGCTTCTCTTTCAGCCTGACCAACTACTGGTGGAGGACATCTTGAACATGGAGTCGGGAGAAGGGGGCGGGAATGCAAAGGATTTGAGGTAGCCTGGGACCAGTCTCAATTACTTAGTTATTCTTTGAATTGGGATGACTTTGATCCTAACTTCATTCAATTCATTTCTGCAGCGAGTACCTGTCACATTTGCAGTGTGGGAGTGAGACGGAGCCGACGTCCCCATTCCCTTTCTCCCCTCAAGACCCGGTCCGGGTCCAGAAGGACCGACAGAAAAAAGACAATCACAACATGAGTCAGTCACCTCCCTTTCCAATTACACAGCTCAAACTAGCCATTCCGTTTTAGTTACGCTTTTCCGTTGGGCACAATATTACCTGGCATTTAATCCCCCTAATTGTTTATTCTCCCTTGCCACCGGAGCATTCACTTTAACATTAGCAATTGTAGTGATTAGGAGTCCTTAAATGTTACAAGTTAAATTCATTTGAGGCTGTCGCTCTGCACAGTAAATTTCCGCACTTGTGTCAGACCTTACAGTAGTCTGCATAGCATTCATCTGCAAGTAGAATCGGAGTCATCTAACCGAAAATAGCCGCAGGCCGCAGTACAGACTTCCCCTTTGAGGAAAAGATTTGCCTTCAAAGACTGGATTTGATTTGAGTGGGATTTGGATTAGTGGGGCTGAGTTTGCTGCGCTAGGGAACAGGATATCCGAGTCGAGATTCAATTCTGAACCCGCACCAGACAGGCAGGGGTGGATGCAGACTCGTAGTACTGTGTATTTGAGGATCATTAGTGTTCAGAAAGAAACAGTCATGTGTATGCACTAATGTGTTGATAAATAATAAATATTACTCTGTGTATTTTATTAACCTGTGTTTGTAGTTGAGCGAAGGAGGCGATTCAACATAAATGATCGGATCAAGGAACTGGCTACTCTCCTCCCTCGAAGTCAAACGGATCCGTGAGTTTTTACAGCTTTCTATCCACCAACTAAGCTAAACGATTTCCTTAAAACCAGTTCCCTCTAGCCGTTACGCCACACTACATAAAAACTAATTTCGTTTTTGTCTTAAGTAAACCAAGGATCCACAGTTGATGCAATGTTTAATGAGTTTTTGAAGTAACCATTTTTCAACCTTTCAGTGTATTGTAAACGAGTTGACAATCCACAGACACATATCACTTAGTTTTACCTCTTGATTACAAGTTCCGAAATTTTGTAATAGTAGGTTGATGTTATGAGCATTGTAATAACTAACGGGGTTGTTGGCTAAACTTTGCAAATATTTTGTCAGGTTTTCTTAGTGTATCGAAAAGCTATCTCACAAGTCACTACTTTGTACTTATTATTAAATGCGTGTATATATTTGAATGCGGCAGGTACTACGAGCAAGTGGGCGAGTTCCGGCCGAACAAAGGGACGATTTTGAAGGCGTCCGTCAACTACATCAAGATCATGAAGGACGAGGGGGACAAGTGGCGATCGGTGGAGGAGAAGCAGCACAAGTTGGAGCAGCAGAACAGGAAGCTACTCCTCCGCATCCAAGTATGCCTCTTCATTAAATCTCTTCATTCAACGTTTGAGCTATTCATTCGGCTGTATTTATTCATTAGCTACTTTACATTATGTTTGTGTACATTTGTGTGCTTGGGGTTGCAGGAGTTGGAGCAGCAGGCTCGCGTGAATGGAATCCCACTCTCGGAGGCGGAGCTGACTTGGAAACCCGCCACGCCCACGTCCTCCACTCACTCTCTCCTCAACCCAATGGCTCCTCCCCCACCCATCCACACCATCCAAGTCAAACAGGTAACTCCTACTTTAACTATGACAAATGGAAATGGATTTGTAGCTAATGAATTAAGATGCTAACTATGACTCGGGATTGGCAGGAGCCGTTGATTGGGGGAGAGCTGAGAGCAGAGACACTTGGATTTGATTTTCTTATGGACGACGACAGCCCGGTTGGGATTGATCCCATGTTGACCCAAACCCTGGACTCCTTGGAAGGGAGTATCGGTGGACACGGACAGGACCACATGGACTTCCTTTGACCCCTCCGCTTCAAGCCGAGTAGTTGAGTGGCTGCAGCTGAGGACGGGTGCTAATTGTTAATCGACGGGTGCAATAAGGAACTGGGCAGACATCTATTTTTAGTGTATCCCTCTTTCAAATCACAATAAATCACAATCAATTTAATCCAAATCAATTCCACTCTCATTTCGCTCATCACCTTTCATCCTAGTCACAATTGAAGCTCAAGTTTATTCCGCCAATCACAATAATCCATGGGGTGGAGCTCAGCAACCCAGTAGTGGGGTCTCTCGTCTCAGAACAAATTTATGGGTAACCCTAATCCATAACGCTAGTTGATCCAGAATTCTGGGCTGGATTGGATAATTAGTTTATCTCATTTCAATCAGATTATTTGATCGGAACATACGGGTTTACAAAGAGCACTCTTCTCTGACCCATGACCATGTGGCTGTTCTTTATCAAACAGACACTGACATCCGTCAATTGTATTTTGCGGTCCTTCAAAACCCCGTGCGTCGAAAACAGTTGTGCAGGCCAGGAGTTCAGTAAAATAGAAATGAAAAATGCTCATGCTCATTTTAGTTTAGTTTGGACGCCTGCTTTTATTCCACCGCCTTCCATTCATTTGCAGTTGAGTAAATTCACAAAATATTTATCCACTCGCCTTAAAAGACTAAAACACCTTATTCTTACCTGCTTCTTACATGGTTTTTATGGTAATGTGCTTTCGCTTCGTGAGTACATGAAGGAAGCAGCCCGCTTCCTAACGGCGTTTTAATCCTAATCAATTTTCGTCACCGAAGCGGTAGGAAACGGTATTTAGTTTTTTTTTTAAACCAATTTTATTAGTCTCTGTTTTTCATCAAAAATTGCCATTCGACACAGAATACAAGATATAGTTTGCTCACATAAAAGCACTGAGCGCTGCAAGTAGACGGACGGACGGACAGACGGACAAAACGATTTCAATACCTGTGTCATATGCTAATTGCTAAAGCATGTGCTCGGTAATAATTGGGTGGGAGGATGGGAAGAGATTTGGGGCAAGAGGGAGCAGTGGGGCTTGTTTACATTTGGAGTCGGGCACGCAGAGAGCGGAGCGGGACACCCGCTTTTCACAATCATTTAAAAAACGTCCTCCTTCCGCTCCCCGTCCTTCCAGCCAAGGGCCAAGCACAAAACATCTAGCATCCATCCATTTAATAACAGAACATTTTATTAGTTACTATTGTAGTTGTCTGTGTAGCACAAAGTGACCTTTGAAGCATTTTGATTTGTATACGTGACCAGAGGTTAGTTGTGCAATTGATTGTGTGGAGACTAGGAGGGGTTTTTAGATCCCCTTGGATCCGACCCGGTCCATTGGGTTGTGGAGTCTGTATCTCTGCCTGGAGTCAAATTGACTTAGAACCAGGATGGCGTCGAAACATTCAGTCAAGATAAGCTTGACGCTGAGCAACCTTGACAAGCGTTACCCGGACACTGGCTATTCGGGCTATATAGCCAAGTTTGAAGGTACAAAACTAGGACACCATTAGTTGAGCTAATTAAGCATTAATTTGAAAATTATTTCATCGGGATTCGGAACCAAATCAATATTTGTGGAATACAAGATTGTGGTCTTGTGTTTAAACTCCGTCTCCTTCCTGCTAAGTCTGCTAAGTTGATGAATTCGCTATCTTTTGAATTAACCAATTAACCATGGTTCACTTCCACCTAGAAAACAATATGATGGACAATTTGATGGACTCACTGAGTGAAGAGGTAGTCCCCACACGGGTTGAGAAACTCTTCGAGCGCCTGGTCCCGTCAATGGGTCACCAAATGCAGATACATCTTGAGTTCGGACGAGTAACTCAAGCTATGAAGGAGGAGGAAGAGAAGGAGACGAATCTGGTAAGAGCAACGCACTGTCTCCGTCTCAACTGGTGTGTGTAACATGTATTCCTATTCTGAACATTAGGTTGTGAAGGCGACAGAACAAAGGCCCGTCACTCCCCCTTCACAACCATCTCCTCCTCCAACACCAGTCCCACCGACCCCAACTCCGCCGCAACCACCCATTCTTTCAAATGCTGGGAATATTGTTTTGGAGGACGGATTCAAGACAGACGAGGATGAAATTGAGATTATATATGAAATTAACGAGGAGCATTATTCATCCTGGGACCCGAATCCAATGGATCTGACAATCAAGAGTCCGGCGCCTCCAGACTCACCGAAATTGGAGGATATGCCTGTGGCCAACCAAGTGTTCGAAATTCCAGTCCCTGTGGAATCCGAGGCTTGGGGGATTGCCACATGCTCGGACGGAAATAGATCAGAAGCTCCTTCTTCTGCCTCAGCCTCCTGCAGTGGATCCAACCCCCACATGCCTGGTCTTGTGGTGGCAGTCACCAGCGTGTATTCGTGTCCACCTGTCCCACCGCCAGCCAATTTGTATGGTGGCCACAAGCATTGCAAGGATTTGGAGACCTCGGAGCCAACTTACGTCACTTGGTCCACTCAGCCCCAGACCACTGGCTTCCAGATCGGAGAGTTCCGACTTAGACTTTGCCAACTCACTCCTCCGTCCCACCCACTCCCTCAATTTGCGGATGGGAATGAATTGGAGACGCTGTTTCCCAACTTGAAGCACTTCCTCATCTTCGCCAACCCTCCTTCTCACTACGGGGTCATTCTACTCAAAGTCTCCAGCCCTGCCACCCAACACCATCCATGGCGAAGGGCAAGGACAAAGAGCTGCAGGAAGTGGAGGAGTGTGGCGAGGTTCAAGTACATGTACTACCCCGTACAGCTGTTAGACATCCAGCCTCATTTCTTCGCTTATGGTAAAACACAATCCTTAATTGTTCCTGATTCTTACACACCATTCACCTGAGATGTAAGGGCGGGGTTGTAACATTTCTTGATCTTGTCGTCAACTAAAGGTGGACTCGGAAGTAAAACTACATTCGAGCTGAGGTTCCTTGGACGGGATATCCAAGGAAATGAAATTCGGATCGGGGTTAATTTGCTCCAATCCTCTATTGTAGGGGCCCATGAGCTGGAGGACGAAAGACCGGGTCTTACGAGCAAACTACTCCCGCATGTCTTCGACCACTTCTTCAATGTGGAGGGAGTCCTCAGTAAGTCCCCTTTTCCTCAACTCAGGCTATGTGGCTACTTCTGGAATCGGCTTTCCATTAGTAGTTTAGCACTACCTAGTAAAATAGAAAATTGCATTGGGTTGTGCATTGATTTGGTGGGTTTGTCTAGGGCGCGAGGAGGAGGAGATTGTAAGGGAAAAGGAGGACTTGGACTTCTTCTACCGAGGGATCAAGGAGTATCACTCAGGGATCACGTTGCCGAACCCTGATTTCCCACTCCAGCACCCGCACCTTCGACCCACGCTAAGGGATTACCAAAAGGAGTCTGTCCGCTGGATGCTGTTTCGGGAAGGAGTCGTTCACCAACTCGGCCAAGCCCATCAGGACCCAATCACAACACTCATGCAGAATCTCTACAAACCAATCACACTCAAGAGTCCAAATGAAGACAAACTCGCCTTCTACAATCACTTCTTGGGATTCGTGACTTGGAGGCAACCGCCGAAACCATTCGTGCCGACCGGTGGAATTCTGGCCAATGAGATGGGACTGGGGAAGACTGTGGAGATGCTGGCGTTGATCCTGGCCAATAGGAAGTATGTGACCCCGAGCAACTGCTCCTCTTACAACCACGGCCTTCAGGCACACCTTAGGACAACGAAGCGGAATCGCAAGAGGGCGGGTCCCACCAACCGTAAGGTTCCTAAGGGCGAGTTCACCGTGCCTGGAGCGGACTCTGACTCCGAGTCCTTCAAGACAGACACCGACAGTGACCACGAGGACTTCTCAGAGGAGGAGCCACCAGCTTCAGGAGGAGCATCCAATTCCAGGGGACGAAAACACGTAACTCTGAATATTTGCAGTAGACAGCTTTTGATAAAGGAGGGTTTTGATATGCTAATATGCTCAGACTCCTACTTGTTTGTGAACAAACACATTCATATGCAAATTTGGCAAGATTTGTCTCACTTGTAATTGTAGTCACGTTTTGCGTGCAGTTTGTCATTCCTAATATTTCTTGCAGGAGTGTAAAAGCGTTGAATGTTATTCTAATAATTCAGATTCACAACGTAAGTGGGCATGAGTTGATTGTATTTGGTTTGAATTGCAGGGACTAGTGGAGGTGAAGGCGACCCTCGTCGTGACGCCGCCCACCATTGTACTTCAATGGAGGGATGAGATCTTGAAGCACGTGAAGAAGGATGGGTTGAAGTTCCGGATGTACAGGTAGGTAGGAGCCAAAGAATCAGACTTTGGGATCTAATGGGATGTTGTGCCCTCCAGAGGTGTCAAAGCAGATGGGGAGCTCTCAGGACAGGAGTTGGGGACTTACGACGTGGTCCTCACGACCTACCAGTATTTGAGTGGAGACTTGGGATTCGAGAGTCCATTGGAGAGTGTGCGGTGGTGGCGAGTGATCCTGGACGAGGCTCAGATGGTGGAGGGGTTGACCTCCAGGATGGCTGCTATGGCTACGAGACTCACGGCTGATCACCGCTGGTGCGTCACTGGGACACCCATCAGCAAAGGACTCAAAGGTACATGGAATATTATATTAGCTGATTGGCTTTGTGTTTAGTCATCTAGTATTTGAATCCATTCTGTCAGATCTGTTGGGTCTGTTCACTTTCCTGCGTGTGAAGCCAATCTGTGTGAAGCCGTTCTGGAATCTGATGGTGGACAAGCCATTCCGGAACAAAGACATGACGCGCCTCTCGGAACTCCTCGGCCAGTTCTTGTGGAGGCATGCCAAGGCAGATGTGAAGGATGAGGTACGGGAGTGAATGGAGGCATTGTGGAATAAATAATTACAGCTGCTGATTGGGTGTGTAGTTGGGGATACCTGAGCAGAGGGAAGTCCTCCACTGGCTCCAGCTGTCCCCCGCAGAGTCTCGGGCCTACTACCTCACATTCGAAAAACACAAGGAGCGCTTTGCGGAGGTGCTGAGGAAACTGGAGCTCAATTCCCCCCAAAGCATGGACATGCCGCTGTCCAAATTGAACCGAAGAAGCCAGCAAACTGTAAGATTATTTATTTCTAGGCTATTTCACAGGCAAAATCCTTTTTAATTATTTGATTTAAATTTTGTCGGACATGATGGATTAGTTGCTAAGTCCACTTTTGGAGCTGCGCAAATCATGTTGCTACCCCGAGGAAGGAGTCTCCAATTGCTTCCCTGAGGAAGGGATGAAGTTACTTCCATCGCAGAAGGGACACCTCAACATTGAGCAAGCCTTTGAGCTGAACATTAAGAGGAACTTGGACGACTTTATGGAGGCTCACCACTTCTCACTCTCCCATCTAAATGGTAATTCCCTGCCTGCCAATTACTAACTCTCCATTCCTGTTATAAGCTCATAAGGTTCCTATTGTTCTCTGCAATTAGAAGTGGGTGACTTTAAGTTGGCACGTGGTGACGGGAAAGGGGCAGCTGCTGCATTCGGTGGAGTCCTCAATCTGACGGCTATGGCAAATGGAGTCCACGCCATTCCATCTCTCCAGGTTCGTCCAACCATATTTACATAGCCCAAGGCCAGCATAGCAAATGATTGACATTTTCTTGAAACCTGAAACATTTCTGCGAATGAGAATACAGATAAGTCCTTTAATGTACATTTTGGATATGTTAAATTTCACTCCATCCGCACCCCTTACCAATGTCAAACTGAAATTCTTACTAGCTGTACCTGCACAATTGCTATTATCGTCAGAGCCTTATTTCTATGATTAAAAGTAATTTGGGATGAGATGAATAATGATTTTTTTTTAAATTCCAGACTCTACATGCGGCCATCCGCCTCAAAGAGAGTAAGACCGTTCGTACTGACATGGTTACAATTCCAATAGATGTCGTTCAGGTGTTACGTACAAGCGTCTCCGCCCATCTGGGTGTTAGCCGCTTTCAGTTTCAGTGCACACATTCAAATGGGGTTGCCATTTGGATCCGGAGTTTACTTGGAGTCGCACTTGTACAGAGCACACTGAACTGAACTGAGCCTAAACTAACCTAAACATGATTAACTTCATTGCAGTGGGTGGGTTGGAGCCGGCGCCACTGCTCAAGAATTTTGAGGAGAAGATGACTGGACTGAAGAGAGAATTCAAAGCGAGGCACAAGGGCCAGGTTCACTTGGCTCAAGGCAGAGCTCGAATGATTTCCGTGAAAGTGGATCCCTACTTCGCAGCTCTTTCGGACACGAGCCGTGATTCCTGGTGGGACTCTGTGCTCACTTATTCCTCTCATCACAACATCCCACTACCCCTCACTACCAAACTCCTCAAATCCATTCAAAGAACAGTCAGCGAGTCAAAATTTCCAAACGCTAAACGGATGCTGTCTTCGTTAGTTTTTCTTGCTTTTGGTTTTTAAGGCGTGGTGAGCCACATTTTGATGTCTTGTTGTGAATATCCAGGTGCAGTGAACTAGACGGAGTGCGGGAGGTGATCCGGGATTCCTTCCTTCAACTGAAATCCAAGAGGAACCTCCTCATTCAGTCCATTCGCAAGTTTGAGTTGGCGAATGAAGAACAGATTTTGAAAGAGGCAGAAATATGTCACCTCAGGTATTTGTGTCCAAGGCAGTGCGATTGCCTTCGTTGCGTCAAGATCCGGAACTGCAAGAAGTGCGAAAGGATCCGGAGCAGGACAAAGTTGTGTCCCACTTGCCACAAGACGCAGATCCCCTCCAACTGCACTTGGCTTCGCCAGTGCCAACTGTGTTCTTCGCTCCAGGAACTGTTTCTCCAGTACGACCAACTGCTGCTGGAGGGTAAATGGGGTATTTCCTTCCTTGTCGATACAAAAGGCAAGTCCCGAGCCTGGCGTCAGGCAGCTCTGGAACAGCAGATAGAGCGCCCGGAAACTTTCCAGTACAATGCGGGGCTACTACTAGCCAACTTCAGAGCCAGAGGCAAATCCCCTTTGGAATTGATCTTGAAGAGATTGCTAGATTTTGCCAAGGACAACGACTTTCCATCCTCCGTCTTGACCCAGGGTGCTGCTCTCATGCAATTCTTCCCGAAATTGAACGAGGAGTTCATTGTAAGTCCTTCTCTTGTCTCCCCCTAAGTTTTAGTGCAGAGGATTTGGCTTATTATTCTATGTTTACAATTTACACAAATCTGGTAAGGTTTTCCACGAAGCTGGGTTTGAAAATCAATGTGCCTTTATAATTCCAAAACTAAACTCCGGACGTGTCATGTATAACGCACAAGCCGCAAGTAGAGCAGCTTGATTTACTTACATATTATACTGTGGTAGTGTATTTAATGATTAATGATAATATAGCATTAACAGTGTTTAATAGTAATACACCTAATTTAATGAAATGTTTTTTTTTCTTTTAGCGACTGTGGGAAGTTGGTCAAATGATCTTTGATTTCACGAGCTCACTCTACGAACTCAAATATGCTGGTCTCCCTGCTAGTGCGGTGGGGAGAGCATATGCTGGTACGGAAAAGAGTTTGGAGGCTAGGACGGGAAACAAGGGACACACGATGGGAGGACCAAGTTCGGGAGAAGAAGGAAGCGCGGGAGATGGGAGGGAAAGAGGAAGTGGGAGTAAGGATGGAGCAGGCACGGGAAGTGGAGTTGGGGAGGAAGTGAGTGGACAAGAGCTCAAATCCTTACACACTCATTCCAGGGACAAGGCACGGAGCGAGAAGTATTTGAATCAATACCATCAGTGGAAAAGTCTGAAGGAAGATGAGGAATATCAAGGAAGAGTATGGAATTGTGAGATTTGCTCCACCCCCTCTGTCCAACAGATGTGCTTCCTTCCATGTGCTCACTCCTTTTGCTTTGATGTTTGCTTGAAAAATATATGCCCAATCAAGAAGACGAAGGAATTTGAGTGCCCCACATGCCGCAACCTTAATGGATTCAGCAACATTACTTTTGTCAATGCTATGTCAATGTCAATGTTAGTAAAGCTCCTTACGTTAGCTAGTATTGGCTTTATTTGCCTTAAAAAGGGAATTGAATGTTTTTTTCTTGTAGAGCCCCAGCAGAGGATGGAGCGAAGGTGCTCGGGGAACACTCGACCAAAGTAGAGGCCATCGTGCGCACCCTCCTCTCTCCAGTCCACTCCAATCCAAAACCAGGAGAGAAAGTTGTCCTCTTTTCAGAGGTAAAGTCAAATATTATTTCATATCCAACGAGTTGTAAATCAAGCTGTACTTGAAGTGGGACCACATTCTTCGCCGTATTTCATACGCACTTGACGCCAATGGGATTAAGAATTGTCTACTTGTCGGGAGTATGAAGGAAACTACCTTTCAAAACAAAATTCAGAGATTCAAGGTAAGGACAAGGAAGTGGAAGTGGGATAACCAAGGAATTGTTGATTGTTAATTTTGACACGGCAGGAGTCAGAGGAGATTCGGGTGCTGCTGATGCTGCTGGGGGCTGGGTGCAAGGGACTCAACATCATCCAAGCCACGCATGTCTTCCTCGTGGAGCCAACGCTAAAATACGGAAGTGAGCTGCAGGCAATCGGAAGAGTTCATCGCATAGGGCAAACAAGGCCGACCTTTGTTCATCGCTTCCTGGTAACAATCCTCACCAGCATTCATTCCCAGTTCGTTCATTCCAGTCTGAGCTATTTTTTCTGTTTATTGGGGATTGCAGTTCGAGGATACGGTGGAGGATGCAGTATATCAGGCCCTACACAATCGCCGTGTTTCGGACGACAGTGTCCTTGTCAGGGACCTACATGTTATACTGGACCCCGCATCAGCGCAAGGAGAAATTAATACTCATTAGCTATTAGCTGACTAAATATATCCGACTCGTGTTCAGTAAAATGACTAGTTATTTGTTGAGTCACTTCATTCCTTTCATTCGCTTTCATGTTGAGATTCACCGAGGGAAATCAGGAGGAGCACGGAGGATGTGCCATCTGATATTTCATATTGCAACTTTTTATTAAACACGAATTCAATCCTAATCTTAGTTGAAGGGCTTGGACTGCAATTTAGCAGATTCACACTCGATATTTTGACGCTCATTCTTCCTTACACAATTTGGTCTTCAAGGCTAGGAGCCCAGGTCCTGGAGTTAACTTTTAAATTCAAACTAAACTCATCAGACCGGACGCCTTAGGGCCGAATTCTAAAACTGATACTTGACTTGAACTCAAGTGACCCTCAGCCAAGTTACACTTGAACTCAAATTTCAAGTGGTATTCAGAACGGTTTTTGACCATCACTTGGCTGAGGGCAGTTTCAAGTGACACTTGGGTAATTAATTGCATAGAACTATGCGCAATATTTAAAGGGGTGAGTTTTCCAAGTACGGAAACATTCAAATTCATGTTCTGTGTTATGAAATATTTTCAAAAGGTATATTTTGGATTTAAATTTGTGAGCTTCACTTGTTTTATATCAATTTTGAATATTTTAAATTTTTCATAAATTTATTTCAAACATGCTATTGTCAGTGGGAGAATAGGTATAATCCATATATTTCATATAATTATGCAATTGTTTTAACGAAACATGTCTCTTTTGTCCAAAAACAGTGCAAAAATACATTAAACTTGGTTCAAGTGGAGGTTCAAGTCACCGCGGGGTCGACTTGAAATCGGCACTTGAAAACGGTGTTTGAAGTAGCACTTGAAATTTTCAGAATACCGTTTTCCGCACCAACAG
>JAAXYW010000180.1:0-26200 GCA_036851895.1 Orthonychiurus folsomi
TTTTTTTCAAAAATTTGGTAGCTAAACCCAGGAGATTTTAACAGAAGTTTGTTTGCTGATTCTTGGTCAGGGGATAGTGGAGTATCTCAAAAATAATATGAGACCTCTGAACGTTGTGCGCATCAAGTGAGGTTCCCTTGTCAGTATAGTCCAGTCAGCATTAAGAGGACTAGGTACTCAAGAATTTGTAGCATGCATTTCACATTTTTGGATTGTTGAATTTTTGTCAGGTTTGCTGGTGGGAATTTAAGATTTCACTGATTTTTGGCTTGTTGCGAGTTGTTGATAAGACTTCACACTTGAATAGCGACAAAGTAAATGAAAGGTTGCAGATATATGTAAATCTAAATTTCTGTGGATTGTATTCTTGTCGGAATTTATTTTAGGTTTTGTAATATTAGCGGGATTTTAATATTCTCAGTAGGACGTAGGACTATTTGGGTCTTTGGGTGTCTGTACAAAGTGTAAGACTTAGCTGGCTTTAAGGGACATTATGTCAATTCTGCGCCCATGTCTAATATTATTGTTGTTGCCTATTATTGTATTTTGATAACCAAACATTTTGTGCAATGCCGACGAGTCTTCTGGATAATGTGGAATAGCCGGCATTAAATAATTTTCAATTTAATGGAACGGGGATTGGGTTACCATTCTCATTCCGTCATTACTAAAACACTTCGGAGTTTTAGTCCGCCTGAAGCATTCTAACACAAAACTTACATTGCATGACTTATAGCGTATAATTTACACTCCTCTAGCAAATGCTATCTTAATCCGCTGCAACTGTTAATTGATTAGATTCAACAGTCATTTTTGACACCTGCATCATAAACTTTTTTCATCTAAACTGTTTGACTGACCGCATCTGACTGTAAAAATTCAACTATCGTAATATCAATCTTTGTCCTAACGCAATGCAGTGCTCGCCACAATTTTCAACTTTGAAGTGTCAGAAAGAATTCACCCTTTGGCTTAAGTGTTTTAGACGTGGTTCTGACTTTTACATTAGTTCATACAGTGCATTTGAAGTTTCATGCTGGATTACTGAATGATTTTAGCCGTTTTACTTCGATTTTGATACATTCAAAATGGATCCTGACAATAATAATCTGGAATGCACCGAAAAAGATAAAATTCCTGAAAAAAGCCAACCTTTGTAAGTTTTTTAAAAAATTGTTCTAATCATTAGTGTTTCTATTATGATGCTTATTTTTAAAGCAACACAGTGTTTCAGTAATTAGCACCTGTGGCAATTAAATCCTACAACTGAAGAAATTCCTACAATATGAACTTTCAACTATTTACGAAGCAAAGTGTATACCAATTGTATTAATTGTTTCAGGCAAATCAACTTTTCTTTTCTTTGTCATCTTTTGCAGATTAGAATCGATTTCCAATTTCCTGGAGACACCGTTGGAATGTCGGCGCAGGAAGTATTCGCGTTGGATTATATATTTTACGACTTTTATTCAATCCGTTGGATTCTCGATTGTTTTGACTGGAGTTTGGCCTTATCTTGAACAAGTTGGTGCCCAAATGCTCTTTCCTGCTCACAAGACAAAACTCACAAAACATTCAATCCAGTGTTTAATATGAATTTGCTTCAATTTGAATATTAATTTTAGCTATATCAGTTCGATTTAGTGTCTTTAACTATTTCGAAAATTTCACAGCAAAACAAAAATTTCAAAAGTCAGAAAAGTTGACTGGACTTTCCACGTTTTTCGTTGTTTTCCTTCCTGCCTCTTGAAGAATTTCCTGGAGTAGGCTATAGAGTAGCAAGACCACTGACCCAAGATTGGCGCCCACAGAACTACGTGTCTAATCTAAATGTTGTTTTGACATGCAGTTGGAGTCGGAGCCGAATAAGGAATTGTTAGGTTGGGTTATCGCAGCAAATCCAATTGGACAATTGATTTTTTCTCCGTTAATTGGATGGTTGTGTACTTTGTTCAATTCCATCCGAGCCCCTTCCATCCTGTGTCTCATCGTCTTCATAGTATCCAACGCCTGGTATGCCCTTCTTCCGCTTCACCAAACAAATGCTCAGTACTTCATGATGGGGGCCAGATTTTTGGTCGGAGCTAGTTCAGGTCAGGTGCTGTGCATGTCTCATACACTTCACTCTATTTATTACACCCATCCTATTCAACTTCAATCCAATTCCATTCCTGCTTTCTCCGAGCACATCCTTTCACTCAACCCTTCCATGTGCTCCCAAATGCCATCGCTTGTCACTTTCAAATAATGAACTCCATCCACCTCCGATTCAACCAATCTCTTTGCCCTCTGCCCTGTCCACTCTCCAACTACATTTAAATGATCTCATCTGTCACGCGGGATGCTCTCCAACTCCTTCATGTATTTCTTTCTTTCAAATGAGGAGGAGAAGCCTCCAAGTCGATGTCGAGGACTTAAATTCAGATGTTCCTTTTCATTCGGCACAGTTTCCTTCACTTTTTTGAGCTCTTTTTTGCATTTGTATCAAGAAAATGCTGAAAGAGATTTACAATCTGGAGTCCTTCAATCCTTGCTTTCCGCCTTTGAATCTCATTAAAAATACTTGGTGTGCAGCGATTAACTGACCTAATTACTTCAGAAATTAAAACGTGCAGAATTAATTCTAGGAAGTATTACGGCTTGCCGTACGTACATAACGCAAGGAACACTTTTGTCAGAGCGCACCCCCACGATTGCCTTCTTGTCGCTATTTCAAGCCGTGGGATTTACTCTAGGACCAGGTAATATTTTTTCCCGTGAAATCCCTTTGTAAGCAACTGGGTAAAGACCGGAAGGCTGTTTACTCAAGTACAGAGTGCCCAGAAAATATGCTACAGATCGAGTTGTAAAAACATTAAAATTAGTTCACTTACTTTAATAGGGTAACTAGGCAAGGGTTTTCTAATTGTACATCACTGTGTGTCCGTGGTTGGTTGTACTGTGCGCACTCAAGTTCCTGATGCACTTTCGAGTGGTATCCTTTCTGGGCACCCTGTACACTACAGGTGAATTTGTGTAACATTTGTCAAATATCCCCAATGTAATTTTTCAGCTGTCCAAGTTGCCTTAACTCCACTTGGAGAAAATGGAATATCGCTGGGTGGGCGGTTGAATTTGTCCATGTACACAGCAGCGGGTTGGACTGCCATGCTATTTGGCATAATCAATCTCATTCTCTATCATCCCAAACTCTTCTACGAGAGTGATATTGGAGTCAAGGAGTACGCAGCCAAAGCTAAATTGGAAACAACATACAAAAGTAAGGATCTAGTATGCTTAACTGGACTCACAAACTTTAATTTGCATTTTAGTGATGCTGGTATGCATTCAAATGGCAATTATATCCGACAAATTATTATCCGTAGAAGAGGAGTTTAACTGGTCCAGTGCACATCCTGACTACTTGGCTTTAATGGTCGTCGTGATTTCCTTTTTTATTGTGCTTTTTAACTTCTCTCTCCTCGAGTCGTAAGCTTGTTTTTCTATTTAATCTATTAGAGGGCAAATAATTGAAACTTTCTTTCTTCTCAAATGAAAGACTCGGCGCTCCGGCCGTTATGGGTAAGCTCGCCGAATTTGAAAACTTGTCCACTTCAATACAACACACCCTTTCCAAGAAAAGTACAAAACAATCCCTTAATATTTAACAATTAACAGACCAGTTTGGATGGAGTCGAACCGAAGCCGTTCGTAATTTTGGAATCTCAATGACCATATCATCCATTCTCTCCGTATTCTTTTTTTTCACAATTGGCCCTCTTTGCAGGCGGTAAATAATACACAAAACACATTTACTTCTTATATAAGTTCTAATGGACCTATGTTAATTTTAAATTATATAGGTTTGATGAAAGGTACATATTAATTTTTCTTGGAATGATTCCAATGCTCATCGGAAGGATCTTCTTCTTTGGATTCTCTGGAGAAGTTTCCCCTATGAAGCGATTTGGGTGCCGTTTGAATGGGACTGTGTACTTCGACCAAGTGGCTTGTGGAGATGCGGCATGGATTGAGGTTCAACACGGCTGTCCACAAAGTCAGACATGGTGCTTTGAAATCCCGGCATTGAAGCCAATCCTAGTTGCTTTTGGAGTTCTTGTCGGAACAATTGGCTACCCCTATTGTGTCGCTTTACTTCAAACACTTTACTCCAAAATACTTGGACCACGACCACAAGTGAGCTTACAATATCTCTTCATGTACATGGCTATGTTTGTTGTGTGATTATCTACTTTGTATAACGGGAGGACTAGTGCGGAGCCGCCGACTAATCCTTCCGTGTTTGCTCATTTTCATGAGTGGATGGAAGGTGTCAGATAACGTCAATCTCATCCTTTCAAGTGATTTACACATTTTGATACACGCAGGGAACTTGGAATGGAGCTTTGACGGGTGTCGTCAGTCTGTCAAAAATAATCGGTTCAATCCTCTTGGTTTATCTGTACAAGAACTACGGTCACAATGTCACTTCCACGGTGGTCACCATCCTCATGGCTTTCAGTACTCTACTAGTTGTGTTTTTTAGAAAGCGTTTGGTCCCTTTTCAAATGAAGGGATCAATGAAGCTTTAAATTCTCTCATAAAACAAACTCATAAAGTTGAGCAACTGTGGAACACGGATATTTTTCTCGCAATAAATCCCGGATCAAGTTTTATTCATTTCAAATACATACGCTGTTGTAGCGAATATACGATTTAATGTATTTGAAATTCTTTTTAGCAGTCACTTAAGTTGCAACAGGAAAAAGAGTCTGGTTGTATGAAGCACATACCCTTCCCACAATGCTCAACATGTCCAAATAGATGGCCCACTCTCAACTTGTCTGACACACGAGTTCTTTTCTCAACCTATAATTATAGGGCAAGGGTAGCCACAACCATCACATTGAAGTAGAAAAAAAAGTTGAGATATGCTTTTAAAATGTGAGGACGGTTACATTAAACGAGATAAACGTGCTAAGGTGGAGTTGACAATGAAAAAATTTTCCCTGGAGCAACCAAATAATGATTCCTTCAGAACTTCCTGATTGTGTGGGCAGGCACAGCAGCGCAGCGACGAGCGACGGGGCAAGTGACGGGGTTTTATTCATTCCTTTATTTTGGGCACGAAAAGATACAACTCTACTTTCCCAGAGGATTATTTCAGTAGTCTGATATCTGAGAAATGGAACACGAAGCATGTTAGAACTTATCCAAATCTGTCATCACCGCTTTCCCAAGATTTGACCTCAGTTGTTATCCCGAACCGTCGCGCCGGAAAAGATGTCAGATACGATATAGATTTTCCTAATTCATTACTTTCTATTTTCTGCACTATTGTCTGCAACTTGCCGGCATCCTCGTCTGAACTTAGGGTTAATGGTTTATATTATCACGCAATTATTATTGACAACTTGGCTAGAATTTTAAATATACTTTCAAAATACTATTTTGGATAAATTCTATACAACAAACAATTGGATTTATTTAAAAATTAGGGTTGTGCTGCTTCAAATCTTAATGGTTAGTCAAACTGCTTTTATGGATCTTCTAGATGTATCTAAAAAGTCGAGGATTTTTGGGCTGAGGATTGTTGAAAGCTTTTGAGGGATACTCTGGGGCGCCTTGCCGTAAGCTCCTTTGCCACCCTCCATTTCCCTTGCATAGAATGAGTTCAAGACGTGCCAGGAATTCTGCAGGTCGCCAGAGAACTCCAACGTGCAGATGTAGTCAGTCAGATTCAAAGGAGGACCTTGTTCTACGATAAAGTTTCAGTTAAGTTTGCATGCGGCCAAGCACAAAAAAAATGAGAAAGTATTTACGACGAGGAATACAAATTTTCCTTGCCCGTAGTTTAACTCCCTGAATGTATAAAAACAAGTGAAGCCACGAACGTTTCGTGCCTTGCAAAATAAAATCTACAGGGGATGAGAACGTCCAACTTTTTTTTTGAATCCACACTCCAACTAATAGGCTGAAATTAGCTGTTGGATTTTTAACAGCACAGCGGGAGAAGATTCCTGCCACTCTCCCTTGCCCACCAAGTCAGTCTCGTCTCAAAATCCACTTGGATAAAGGTTTGACTGAGAATTTAATGGTGGAAGGGGCTAGAGTTTCCTCTTATTTGTATTTATTGCGATAAGTGAGAAGAGGTGTTCGACGAATGCCAACACATATTGGGAGAAGTTCTTCGTTGGTGAGCCCATAAGGTGAATACAATATTCGTAACTCAAGCGAAGGACGTGGACACCTGTGCGAGAAGTGTGGATTTCTCCCCCTCAAGTACTCCTGGAACTGGAAAATTCATGCATGCTCATATAATACTCTTTGTGGCTTACAGAGAGGACTCGGGCTATAGTATACCACAGAATGCGGTTTCATTCACCTTCCGGCAACGGCCCAAACAACGTTTCCCGCTTTTCAATTAAATTCTCAGTGGATCCCAAATCCTAAATTTCCAGCTCCATCCTATATTATTTCTCTGGTCAATTTTATAAATATTATAGTACAAAAGCAGAGTGAATCCCCTGTATGAACATGAGGAAAGCCTGGTACAGTTTCCCAGGAAAAACTTTGGTTTTAGAGCTCTAGAAGCATGTTGGGGGGATTGGATTGACATTTGAAGCTAAGAGAGTGAAAACAGAAAAAATGTGTTATAAAAGTTGGCACGCGAAGCCCTACGCTGTGAATGTATTCCATTTGGATTGAGAAAAGGGGAAAAGTTGGCACTCCACGTTAACTTGGTTCTGTTCGATCTGATTGAGGGACACAAGATTTGTTCTCATACCTTCCCACATTTGTACACTTCCTGATTGTTTAAAAGTTTTTCTTTCAATTATTCACTCAAATCCATTCTGTTGCTATATAACACTGGAAGGAGTTTAGATGGGGTTGCGGGTTTGCGTGGTAATAGGAAGGGCGGATAATTTCTGCCTGTCAAGGATTCTTTCCATGTTTCAAATGATTTGGACAATTTGTTTGTGTCCGTCTTCCGTGATCCTCAGAGTGAACGTCTATTATATGCCCCGGCTACATAACGCCTGTGTCTGCATAATTTGCGACGAATGCTCCAGAACTGAGCTCAACCCTTCCCTGGCTGTCCATTCCTCATTCCCTTCCAACGAAGATTGATTATAAATTATGCACATTGATATCCTAACCTTGAGCGCTGTAAGTTTAACGACAGCTTTGCGACTTCCTTTATTCGCCCGCCCCACTGGCCCTTCTACAAAGACTTGAAAGGCTTGGAAAGCAGAGAAGGAAGACATAGGTATGTATTAGAGAATATGTCTTGCAAATCTATCTTTATGTAATATTTTAGTTCTCCTCTTCTCTAACCATGATATGAAGAAGTTGATCACGTCTACAGTTATTAGCAATTGGCTTAATTATACTTATAATTCTAAGCTAATTTGATTTCCGGAGGCAATCCGCCAAAGAAACTTACTCTACATGACATAAATTCTGATTGGATAACATTTTTGTGTATTACATTTATATTTTTGTAACAAGTTTTAGCCCTTTTGGTCACAAAGTAGAGACGAAGCGCAAGCAGCCGCAGTGCTAGATTGAACAAGGGCGTACTTGTTGATTAACTCACAGCAGAGCCAAAAGTAAATTATTAAACAAATTTCCATCTGTTTAAATAAGTAATGTGCCATACATAAACTTTGGACAAAAATTGGTAACCCAACGACAACTATAAAGTTTTAAAGCCACACATTGTTGTAAAGGAGTCCAGAAAAATATCATCCCTCAGAGTATTTGGGGTTGAGTGTATGTTGGCTCGCAGAAATAAAGGGAAAGGCGGGCTGGATTGAGTCATGCTTTCACCGGGATCTCATGGGACGACTCACTCTTAAGAGCTGTGTCTTCGCCTTCCGTCTTCTTTCCCTTCTTACGTAATGGAAGTAGAGGAGAACTGTAGTTGCATCCATACTTAGGCGATGCAATATTTGTCATGCTGAGTCCTGATTATTTACCCCTGTCTCCCAAAAGGAAAAAAGGAAACCGTAAAATATTCACATGAAATAATTTTGAGTATTTCTTCCCAACTTGATGTTTTCCTCCACTTCTTTTCCATAATGATGATGAGTTCATCATGCATGCTCGGATCTTCCAGAGAATAGGATTCTCCATTTGTATGAATTCCGCACAGCGGACACACTTGAAGTTTATCTAAGAAATGATCTCGATCTCGACGGAGGTCATCAAATTCTTCCGACTAATGCGCCCCCCACACTCCTTCGTGCAGGAAAGGAGGTAGGGCAGACGCATCTGTCGCCTCAAACTCCATTTCCATCCATGATAAATCAGATGGCAGAAACAGACTCTGGGAATGGAGGGATTCTTTTCTCAAAATCTCAAGTTCACCTTACCTAATGAGCCACAATCTTAGGGAGGAGTGAAGGGGAAACACAAACTTTTGAGTCCTGCTGTCCACAGCTAAGATTGTTTGCTCGTCGGTATACCACGAGAATGGAAGCAGACATATCCCAGTCATCATAAGCCCCTCTTAATAGTAATCATTTCTCCACCATTCCAAACGGCACGTAGCAGGTGAAAACTCCTTCACTTTCCTCCAGGCATTTTACTTCAAAACGAAGTCATCAATGCCAACTGTCAGTTGAGAAGAAAGTCAGATGCATTTCCAGCCGAGTTTGAAATATCTACGGCAATTTGTTGAAGGTATCTTCAAGAAGTGGAAAAGCAGGCGTAGGTCTTAACAAGAATCTATGTCCAATTCTTAGCCTCTATTTTACTTTGCATACCCATCCACTTGTTTGTTCCATTTTTAACACGCAAAATTTGAGAACATGAACAAGGCATTCTAGCTGATGTAATTACAGAGGTTTAGTGAAGTGTATGAGAAATGCAGGATATGCGATTGAAATCGTGGGAATGCTTCGTTTGAGTGCAAACGATGTAAAAGGTAGGAATAGCAAAGGATTGTCTGGATAAGGCCTGACTCTTAAACTTTGAAAAATAAATGAGTGGGCTTGTTTGTCTCACGGGTTGGCAGAAGCCTTTCTCAAATATTTAAGGTGTTTATTGTCTGTTTTCATGAAACGGTTGAAGTTGATGGGAGAGGTTGGCAGAAATTCTGTAGAACAGAACAGAATAAGGCGACTCACTTCTCCTTCTAAAATGAGCTGGTACATTTTGGGCTGCTTTTCAAACATAAAATACTCGTGGCAATAATGTAGATGTCGGCTTTGCTCCAACATCTAAAGGTTCAAAACATCTTGAAGAGTTTAGACATTTAAGTGCCCTTCAAAGAACTTAGTCATGGAATATAGGGACAACAAAGGCCAAAGTAAAACGGACAAGTTATTGTTTCTACTTTCAGAATTGAGTTCTAAGAGCTTCGTCTGAGTGACTGCAGACGACGTTTCAAAGTAAGAATAACAATTAAGATGTCGTAGTTATTATGCATTTGTCATGTTAAATACAAAAATGTCTTCTAAACTTTAGTTTCTATTTGATGTGCTACTAATGTTTTTAAATACTTAGAATCCCACGCAACCCTCAGATAAAAAAAAATCTGACTGCCGCTTAGGGATAAAGTTTCTAATAATAGAAAAAATAATTCCAAATAATTTCATAATAGAGTGTATGTCAACTTGCTACACTCACAGAATCGCTTTCTAATATTTTCAATCACTTTTAATTAAAAAATACAAGAGTACTGTGGCTTTTAGCAGTGTATTTTTAAGTTGAGCACTACGACATACCTGAGTTAACTTAAAATTGAAATGCGAGAATGCCAAGCACACACAAAGCTACATTTTAGCGTATTTGCTTAAGAAAACAAAGGCTTACTTAAGTAGTTGCTTATTCTATGCCAGTTGTATTGAGAAAAACACAAAATAGTTTCTAGACACGGAACATAAATATTATGCCAAACTTCAAATAGCAGCAGAATGAGACGGCGTTTCAACTTTACTAAGTCTGATTGGATTATCATCACAAAGAAAGACTCTTTCTAATCTTCTTAAGCAAGTACAAAAATACTTAGTATTTGCATGCTCCTTTCACTAAAAGGAAGGTTCATAGCATTAGTGAAAAACAGAAGTGGCTGAAAGGTACAACTGCATATTTCTAGCCAACAACTCATCTTTCTTTAAATTTGAATTCCTTGATGTTACGATCATAACTAATTTGGCCGGTTTCTCCACCAGTATTCTTCAACCAATATAAAATTTTAGAATTAGCTTGCCTCCAGGAGAGATTTAAACTTTTTCTTCAGAAAATTAATTCCTTAGCAAACCGTTTCCTTCCTGTTCTCTAATTCTATTGTGGTATACCAGAGTTATCAGATTATCCGAATTGCCGCAAGGAACTGCATTTGACATTTGACTTAAAAAAAACGAAAGTGACACGACCGACTAACGATTAATTTCCGGACTTCACCTAATTAGAAATCCGTCCGCCTAGAGATTGGAAAGCCAGGTGTCTCTCTTCATTTGAGGAAAGGATGTCCAAGATTTAGAGTCCAGAGTTGAGTCCGTGGATGAGAAAAAAATGTTCCCCACTGTCCTCGCCTTAATCATTATCATCATTTTGAGGGGAGGAGGGGTGGAGACGGGAGACAGGGAGCAGAGGATGGAGTCAGCAGACATGAGTCCAATCCATTCTTTCCACGTGCATCTTCCATTCCACCGACTCAATTCCAAACTACTCGTCCGATAAATAGATTTCTTTTCCTTCACTTCTCCTCAGAAACCCATCGGAGAGCATGGGTGTAAATGAAAAGGACGGAGAAGAGAAGAGCGTAATAACCTGATCCTCAGTTTTGGCCATCCCTCCATTTTCTTCCCTTGACCACCCGCTGCTTTCTCCCGTTCCATTTTGCCCCTGTCTCAATTCAATCCTACCCGTTTCTCTCACGGAGAAAGTGAACAAACTGAGTGAAAAATAGTCCCAATCCTGTTCCCTTCAATTCCATCATTCCACCCTCACTCTCTGCTCTCAGAAGCTCAAATAACTATGTTTAAATTATTTTCCTTCTCCTTCCACTCAAATACTATTGCACATTATTTTGCACACCAAAAATTGGGAACATATATGCAAAGAATAATATCCTTGGTTCTTTTTTTCGGCTCTTTTGGTGTCTCTTTTTTGAAATACAAATACCCAAAGGTTCATTACTAATGCGAGAATTTCTAAAATTTTCTAAGGGATATATGCTAACAAATGAGAAATCAAAAACAGAAATATCTACTATTTCAAGCCATTTTAAAATTGTTAAGAGATTATTATTGAGGTTGAATGAAATTAAGACTCGACTCAAACACTAATGATTCTAGCCAATAAAATAACAGTACTTTTCTACGCAAATTTATCAGAATGGTCTTGGATTCCAAAAAAACAGAATCCAGCATTGGTAATATCTCCCACATTAAAATGAGTCATCCGCATTTGGAAATATGGTTTCAGTTATTTTGACACTGTTTATTTTGAGCACATCTGTGAGTATTGGCAATTACGGATAATAACGAGAAAAGAAGAGAAAATTCTCCTAATTTCATAAGAATATTAATCAAGACTGAAAGAGTGCAAAAGCAAACAAAGGGCACATTGTTTAACTTGCTCAAATGAAACTGAAGGGGAAGCGGGCAAATAAGAAAGTCAATATTGTATCAGGAGAAAGAGGAGCCGCGTGCAATTTGTACAAAACTGAAGTAGAACTTGAGTTGAATGCAGGTGTATTTACTCGTGCAGAGTATCGCTTGAATTATAGATATGGATGAACTTCTCTCACACGCACATCACAACATATCATCCAATGAGTAAAAATTAGCACACATTGACACATAAGCTGAACCTGAAGTGAACTACAATGGAATGCTGCCTTTTGGCTTCACCAAAACAATAATTTCCTTCACTCATTCATTTCACATTGCATGCTTGGCCCCCTACTATCCTGGATTCGGGCTGGGGGACCGGACAAGGGTATGTTTAATAATATTTCCAGCTATTGAACTTGTGATTGCAGGGCAGGGCAGCAAAGCATCAAAACGAATTAAGGATTACCATGCCTGCTCTGTATTGAGTGTTACGCACTATTAAAGCCAACAGAACTGACCATGCCTTTCCAAAAAAGGTTTTGACATTTATGGTGGGCAATAAAATCATCCACCGTGAAAATGGACCCTCATTCACCGCCTTCCTCTTTACAATTATAGTTGCCTTCCAATTTCATTTTTTATTGCACTCCGTTTAACTTCATTTAATGTACAGCTCAGCTTTCTTTACTCAAACATAGACCCATTAACAGCAAAATCCCGCCTTTTTTCAATTAATTATTAAAATTCTGCAAAATGTGAGAGAATGTTCATTGAACCGAGTCCTACAAAACTAATTTTTGTAAATGACAAGAGAAGTCCGTCGAAATATCCGAAACGTCTTGGAAAAATAAAGTTTGTAAAGTATTTGTCTTGTTTTGAGGATGGCGAGTGGTCCCCTTCCTCTCATCTGGTTCTCCTGCACTTCACTTTGATGATATAAGTAGATTGTGTGGACGGAGAATGTGTAGTAGCAGTTATTCGGAACCATCCAATGTCACACAATGTTGCATTAGGGACACTCAAGGAACAACTTTACATTTCTTTACTTACCGAGGAAAGTGGGGACGAGGAATGTTACAAGGATGTGGAGTTCTTAAAGAGAAAGGACCTTTGCCCGGAACTAAGTAGATCAAAGGGGTAGGGGGAAGAAAACACCGCCGACAAATCTACTCCACTTGGACCATGTTTCACGAGGAAAATAGGAAACTTTTTGAAATGATGATACGCGCAATTGACATGAGGTGATCACTATTTCCCTCCACTAGTACCTTCACCTTTCTCACCACAAGTGTGTACTTCTCGGAAACAATCCAAATACACAATACTCTTCTACCAAACACCCTTTCCCCTCTGCTCCTTTTCACTTGTGCATTTTCTCATCAAGACTTTCTGTGGCTTCGTGTAATTTTTCTTACTTGTTTTCCTCATTCCCTTCACCAAATTCCTTCTCTTTTTCCTAAATAACTTCTGCAGATCTCATGCGTTAAGGCAGTATTTACACGTACTGCCAACCAGAAGTTGAGGTCTTAAGTAAACTAGCATTTACTTATCTATTATGGAATATATTGGTAATATACGGTGATTCATTAGGCAGAGTAGGTCAGTTTACTGTCAAGAAGTGGACGTATAGCTGTAAGACTTTTTGTTGGTGGTCCAAACTGGTCAGCTGGGAGGGATACACCGTAGATCACTTAATGAAAACAACATGAAACAAATGGCGGGAAAACACAAAAGTGATTGGGGGTGAAAGGAGAGAAGTTTTAGGTGTGAATTTGTGATTGGCTGCAAGGGTTGGGAATGATGTAATATGGTGTGAAGTGATGTATGGGGTTTTCAAGTTGGGAGTTGGACACTTGGCGGGAGAGGTGGTCCGGGGGAGGTGGTGATGTACAAACAAGTTTTCTGATGTTTTGATATTGATTGATTTGACTGAGTGAGGGAATGGGGAGCACAGTCTGAGTATTTTTGACGGTGGGGTTGGTTTGAAGCTCTTTGCTATCAGTTGGAGAATAATACTTGGGAGGAGAAGTGATGGAATGAAACCTGAGAGCGGAAAAGACGTAACCATATCATCCAATGTCGGAGCCTTTTTAGGCCGGAAAGTCCTACTACTCCCGTTATCCTCCCCGTGTTACATATTATATTCGACATTGTAGGTGTGAGAGATCAAATAGGTTAGGTCGCCGAGAAGAGAAGTGATAAATCAACATTAGCACACAGAGGGAAAGCTTCCAGATGTCTTTTTCCTCACAAACGCTTCCCCGTGCTCTTCTCTGTCCGTCCGTATCCTACTCTCCAGTTTCTTCCTCCGGCCTACCCACTCTACTCATTCACCCCATTTCAACAAAATTTATTCTTTTTTTCAAATTCTATAAACTGGATTAAATTCGAGATTTCATTTTAAATTTGATGATAGTGAGTGATTGTTTCGGTAATTTGGATACTAAGAAAACTCGGATTGAAGCAAGGTGCTCTTTTTATAATTTTGATTGGAGGAATGGAAAGAAAATTTCGCTACTCGGTTTTCTCCCTCGTGCTTTTGCCGTTCCCACTTTCGCCCTCCTTTTCAACATCCGGCATGTCAGATCCGGATAAAAGGAAATGGAATGGTGGGTGAGAAATTGAGGAGCTACTACTTCTTCTTCCTTCAGCTCCGGTTACGAACAAATTTATCTTTGTAGAGTTTGCACAACCTTCGCACACACGCCTCCTCAATCGAAATTAACTAATTTGTGGAACTGGCAACGACAAATTAGACAAGGGGCTCGTCTAGTTAGTAAACCCAACGGAGCTTTGGTCATGACCGTGGGTCAGTTTAAGAATACAAAGTAATCCTTTCAACGCCCACATTTGTTGATGAATCCTTTTGCAACCTATGCAAGTTTTTATATTACACATGGATAGTTACCTCATTAAATGTATTTTTGAACAATTTTTGTGCAATTTTGAATGTAGCCTTCATCTATTATATGGTATTCAAAGGAATTCTTGTGAATTGGGCAATTATAATTAACAGGTTGTTATACTGTGTTTTTTAGAGCTAGATTGAGTACCCAATCGAAGAAATGGCTAAACACACTATTCATCTATAATATGTAAAAGGGCGTGGAGAAGAGTGAGGATTAGCATTGAGCCTTATATCTGCCTCAGAATAAAATAGTTCTTTTAAACTTGTAGTTCTTAATTGAATCCAAATCGTATAATTGATCAACCAGTTTATGTTGTGACATAAAGTGTATATACTTTGCTGGCATGGTGCAAAAGAAGCAAAGATATTTTGTTAAATTATGCGCCTGGAGGAATTTCCGTTCTCCATTTGAGGGTCCAATTAATATTTAAAGCATCATTGGAAGAGGACACGATAGAGGAAATAGGGTGTAAAGATTATTTGCCACGAAGGAATAGAAGAAGAGGGATCGGGATGATGGAAAAAATAAGTGAAAGGCACGTGATGAAAATGAGGAGAGAGACGGTAGTAAAAATAAAGTCAGTTTTCAAGTCTGGTGCTTCTGCCCTTTATCTCGCTTTATTAAGTCTCATGACATTTTGTATTATACTTTCTTTGGAACAGTGTAACATTATTATTATCTATACACACATTCATTTCCTGGAGACTAGAACACTCAAGTGTAATTTAACTTGACTCACAAGGAAGGGTCTTCCACCCGCGACGACCCGCTTCAAAGATATGAACAAAAGCCAAGAAACATTTGGTGACTCGCAACGAGTTTTCCATGTTTTCCAGTTACATCCCCATCCCGCCGCATCTCTCTTTTATTTTTAGGGTCAACTTCCATGCATAAAATTATCATCTTTCACGCCCCATCTCATTCTTTTCTTAGCTTTTTTTCCGTGGATTTTTTGTTCCTTAAGACTATAAGCGCCATGTTATATGGGCATGTAATTATTTTACACACTCAAGCTGATTTAAGATTTATTCCACATTCATCCTACCCAAAACACACACCAGAGTACAGTCTGGAGAATCCCTATTATTCATGCCAAGACTATTTCTCAAGTGCAAATTGCTTATGCTAAAATCCTGGAAAACTTCTTTGGGGAAACATTATGAAAAATCATTTGGACTTCACATCCACCTTTTCAAATTTATTATTTTTTCGTCTTGCGAGGAATACTGTTCAAGGAATGTAGTCGTGGCGGTGATCTAGCAAACTTGCACTTACTCCACTTCTACTCCAGTGGAACAGTACTTTCTTATCCACAACACTGGGGGAAAAGCAAGGGGGACTCATCTGAGGTTAAGTTGGTCAACGGGATCCTGGAGTGATTGCCTCCGCAATAAATGGCACCGCCGTCTTCATTGTCACATTGTCCGAATGAAATTTTAAAATCTGGGATATTGACCAAAAAATTCAGATTTTGAAAGTATACTGTTGGTTACGCTGCAGGATTCGAGGACCTCCACGTCGTTGCTATTCAGGATAGGACACAAATTAAAGTAACATGTAATACCAAGCTATACAATAACAAGGAAATAATCAACAACTTTTGAACTTTACACAGAAAATGATCTAAAAAAAATAGCTTCGAGCTTTGATATTCTTGACACATAAAACTGACGATGGAATGCTTTTGGATGGTTCAAAAACTTAGTTCAGAAAAACTTGATCCTTAATTCACATACCTTTGTAGTGCATCTCTTTGTGCATACTCTTCTGACACTCTGCTCCCTGGAATAAAATAAAAAATGATGAAAGTAGGAAAGTTACAAGTTGGAAAGTGGTTTGAGTGGTGGGCAGCAATGGATTTCTTTTGGGAACAACTTTCCAACTGTATTTGTTCAAAAATAAACTCAAGTGCCCCCACCGGTCCAAGTCCAGAATATCCAATACAAATTTCTTTCCCTTTGTGGAAACGGAATGCTTTTATTCGAGTCAAAGATTAAGCTTTTGTTTAATCACGTTGAACCCCGCTCTCAATTTCAAAGGAAGTATTTTATGAATACAAAAAGAATTCAATCTATTAGAACTTTTGGGGAAGAAAGAAAAAGAAACTTTATTCCATAGTTACCTTTGAACTGACTTTTTGTACTCCTTATTTAACGCCAAATTTAATAACTTCCATCGCAATTTTCACCTATCATGAACGAGAATTGACGACTTCCACCAGGTTCTTCTAAAAATGAATGTATGATGTGCATTCAAGAAGCAGTAACAGTATCACATCTCTATAAATTTTTTTTCGTAGCAGAGAAATTCTCATAAGATTTTCAAAGGGTATTTTCTCTTTAACATTGTCAATTGATTTCTTGGAATTCTAATTAAATCCGGAGACTTTAATTTACAACATGGAGGATAAAGTTCAGAGATTGGAATTGCCTTCAGCAATGCTAAGCGTTGAGTAAAAGCAGCTAGCTAGACTACCGACCTGTCGGAATGGGATCCCTTGTGAGGCGGGGCACAGAAAACAATGGATCCTTTCTTGTGTCTGAATGGTTCTTGTAAACCTCACAATAAAGCTAATGCTCAACCAACCTTGGCAATTGTGGTTTCCCTGACGCGACAACTTATTTCTTAATTCCTAAATGAATGCTCCCTTTCTCCTGATTGAGGCGTATGAGGTTTACTTCCCCTGACTTCAAACACGTGAAATACTACTTATTCACAACGGGAAAGCAATAATTCAAGTGAACTCCCGAAAGGGCTATCAATGATGAAGAGAATTACTAATGAAGAATGGGGCGGGGACTGGAAAGAAATTGCTTCTTCTCCCCTTCATTCTCCGGTGAGGATAAGAAACGGAGCGACAGATTAAATTAAACTCCGTACCAACCATTATTCATTTTTTTTCCACCAAGAAGTTTAATTTGTTCTCTCTTATTAGTGTCCACCTCGTGTGGATGGGTGGAGGCAGCAAAACGTCCCATTCGTTTACACAGTACACGTACTTTCCATTTCGACATGTCAAAACTTTTCATTCAAACTCTGAGCACGGGCTTGAACCATGTTCACACTTTCTCCAAAAAACTCGTTTTGCAATGCAATAGATTACTCAATGCGGAGTGGGTGAGTGGATTGGTAGTGGGAATGCATGGAACTTTTGTAATCTTCGCCCGCCCTCACCCTTTGAACGGAGGGGGATGAATACAGGAGGTTCCTTCAATTTTGCAAACAATTGCCGATTTGGGACATTGGCAAAGGTTTGTTGGAAGCTCAAAGTGACTGTTTCAGTTTCGGAAAAGAAGTGGACGGACTGGGTGGGTGGACGAGTGAGGGAGATGAGAAAAGTGCCAAAAGTGAAATGAATGAATGAATGAGTGAATGGGAGTTTTTTGGGCTGAGAGAAAAAAGTTCCCGGCTGCTAAGAGTTCCCTGGGCCGGGAAACTTACGTCTACGTCTACGTCTGAGTGTTCCAGGAGGAGAAAAAAGGAAAGTTTTTTTTGGAGACGAACGGACGTACCTTGTTGAAATCAATGTTGGTTCGGACAGGTCGATGATGAAGTGGCTGTGGTGGACGAAAGTTGCTTCCCAGTGGTGCCTTGGCAAAGTCTGCATCGCCTTGCATTAGTTTCCGCAAGACATACAATTGCTGTTTAGTAATGTAAATTGGCTTGTTGATGATGACCCAGGTCACGGCCTCATAGCAAGCAGGCATTGTTAGTGAGCCTTCATATGTCATGTAGTGCTCAGTGTTTGGAAGAAGGGCTTGTAGGGACAGTCTCTGCACCGGGGCACTTTGTCCTACACAAAAAAAAAATTCATTTTAAATAATAGCAAGCAGGCATTGTTAGTGAGCCTTCATATGTCATGTAGTGCTCAGTGTTTGGAAGAAGGGCTTGTAGGGACAGTCTCTGCACCGGGGCACTTTGTCCTACACAAAAAAAAATTCATTTTAAATTTAAATCCGTATAAAAAACTAGAAGTATATTCCTAAACATGTGATTTCCTGTGATGGTTCGAATATTAACATTGTAATCAATGTACTATAGATATTCATATTTAAAACTTTAAGGAATAATGATTGAATAAGTAAAAGCAAACTAGGAACATGGGTAATATTAGATTCGAAAAGTTGGATTTAGAGATCCAACAACATCCGGCGCCTTCCTTTCCATCCACAGCCAAGGAACATGTTTAAAATCCCCCAGCCCTGGCGGTTGTAACCCTGAAGCTTATTAAGTCGAGTTGCATTGGGGGAGGCAGTTGGTTCGCTTCGTTTCAGCTCCGGTAAAGGAGTGGTTGCGTTCCATTTGCATAATAAATGCAATTTTTTGGCACACATGCATGCTTCACAAACACTTGTTTAACTAACCGTACTCGGGAAAAGCTGACGGGAAAGGAAGGCGAAGAATTTTGCAAGGTTTCCGCGCTTCCGAGCCTCCGTGAAGAGTTCGGCTCGTAGATCATTCATGAAAAAAAGCCAAGAAAAACTCACCGCTGTATTTTATTCTATTTAGTTGATCAGTCAGTAACCGGAGTTCGGGGTTCGATAAATCACCCAGCTAATCGTACAATACAACACACAAAGTTAGACACACATGGGAAAGGATGGAGAAAGGAATCCAAGTCCCCGCCACTCAAATACATAGATACCATCTCCAAAGCATGAAAATGCATTAATGAGTTGGTTCATGTCCCCGCGTCCCAAAAGTCCAATTGAAATTTATGCCAAATTATTAAATTCCCACATGATTTGTTACTCAATAAACGGAAAGTAAATCCACGGAATTAATACAATTCAATTTGAGAGCGAGGTTGCATGGGACACCCAAGCCTTTCTCCAAACGCGAGGCGGACTAATAAATGATTAATAAATAATTCAAAGTACACACAAACCTGGAGTAAAACAGATATAGCTACAATTCCTTGAGAACGGAATACGGCTTCACTAAAGTTGCTGTAGAGTTGAGAGTTGAATCCGAACATTTGCAGCTACAATTATCACAAAAACAATTAGCCTTCCAGGAAACATTGCTTTTTTCTTGTGTACATTATATCATTTAAACATCAAATTGCTGACCAGTTCCAAATTGTCAGATAATTTTATTTGGAGCTATCAGATTACCATCTCCGTTCAAACGACTACTTTAAAAAAAAGATTGCTCGGGTAGAAAGTCTCATCTGAAGATCCGTGCTCCTTGCCATTTGCACGTACTACATTTAGGAAAGAAATCTGGACGCCGGGAGTGAATAAAAACTAATTTTAAACGTGAAGAGGAGGAGGAAGAGCGATAAATCTGCATGCGTGTTTCCCAGACACCCCCACCGGGAATGAGGTGAGTTGGAAGGAAATGGAAACGGACTTTTATTCAGTCCCACCTCATTGAGTCGAGTCAAATGAAAAGGAAGGTGGGGGGGGGGAAGAGATTTCGGAGCCTCGTCTTGTACCCGGGATCCAATCCTATGGCCATGTGTAGAAACATGTAGTGAAAATTGGTAATAACCTCGGCCGGAAATGCGTATCCGTCAACTGTATGTTCTGAGCCACCGTCATCACGCAATCCGTAGTGAATATGAATTTCATGAAATTGATAGCGGTAGGAGAGAGGACCGCCTGTGATGTTAACGAGGGTTCTTGGGCTTGAACCGCCACTGTTGCTTCCGCCCCCACCGTTCCCATTACTTGAAAAAAATCCGCCACCGTTCATCCCACTCTCACCCTCCATCTCCTCTTCCCAAGGCCCTGTGTAAAATATTACACTGTGACCCGTATTCGTCATTATCCCATTCACCTGTCATCAAAATATAATAAATTATTAGATCTAGTCAAGTGTATCCAATACATATGTATCTCTGTTCCCATATAATTGGAAATGCACTTTATTCTATGTATTTCTCAAGGTTTCTTGGGATTCCTTTGGTTTCCCTTGACCTTTCCATTCTAGTTCATTCTGCTGTGTAAGTGAATGCTCCAGGTCCGAAAGAGCTTTCAGTTGTGTGAATGACTCTATTTATCCCTGCCCTCCTCACGTGGTGGCCTTTGGACAGGTGAAAGCAGACAGGTTGTTAATAGTTAAGAAGGAAGTGAGCCAAGTGGCGGGGGAGGGAAAATACATGACCACGAGGGGACATGGGGTTTTGACTCCACATGTGGAACTAAGAATACAGGAGGGAAGGAAGTCAAGAATAAAATACTACAAGTTCAGGAATAAAAAAAAGGAGGAAATAAAGTAACAATTGTGTAGTCTTGTCTAGGTCTCATAATCGTTTTCGTCAATGTTGTAACTTTGCTCATGGGGATCCGGAGCCGCTGCTGTCGCCCTTTCCCTTGTCTCAATTCCAAGAAAAGGAAACAAGTCGCCCTCGACAGACAGACCTTGGAAAGGACTCCTTCCGCTCTACCTTCATTTTGTATCTTGCTCTGCCTATCTATGCCCATTCCATGAATACATACGTGAACCATGCATGTATTTTCCTTCACTTTCTTTCGTCGAACAGAAAACTCATTCCCTGTAATGGAATGTAATGGAAATGCACACGGGGAAGTGGAATGAGAAGGAAGAGCGGAAGGAAATACCATAATTCGAACTCCTTCCAATATTCCTACGAATTCCGGCCTCCTCCCCAACCAGTCTCTTACGTCCGGAACACCTCATTTCAATTTTGGAAACTTGGCTTCAATTGGTCTCCATTACGACTCCCATAATGTGTCTCTTTTACCATTGTGCCAGGCTCTTGGAATACAGAGAGGAATTGCAACCCCTCCCCCCCCCCCGTATTCCCCACGTATATGGCTTCATTTCAAGGGAAGTCATCATTGTGCCCTGGTGACACGACTTCTTCCATAAAGCAAATTCATGTCCTCCATTCTTTATCCAACCTTACCTGAGGCAAAACTTGGGAGTCCCAGAAATACATTAAAAGGATATTCAACTCACAAATCCATCCATTCCAACTCCAATTGAATATTTGTATGATTTGCATTCATGAGTTGGGATTTGGTGGGTGGGACTGGAATTCCCAGTCCCATGTAATTTACAACACCCTTATCCTAGCTGACTATAATGTCACCGCAATTATAATAGAAATTCCAAGGAATGTGTCAGTTTCAAAACTGGATATTTCTGGGAGTCCTGGAGCTAACCCCAATTTGTGTCGAGCTAACAAATGAAAATGAGGTTAATAGTGGGAAGAGATGAAGGTAATAAGGATTAAGGATGAGATTTAAGGTAACGTGTTTTTATCCTGTTCTCAAATCCTGAATCCTTCTTAATTCCTAACCAGTCATTCCTTTCAGTTCCCCCCTCCTCTTGTAAATGGAGTCAAGTCGACTTGAATCAAGGACATTCTTAAGTTGTACTTCATGCACAATGGATTCTCATCCTTATTTGACGCATCCATCGTGACTAAATGCTTCTATTTGAATCTACCCCGCTCAGAAAGGAGGCGGCGCCCATGGATTTAACCGAATTGGTTCAACATTGTCATTTGAATCTTATTGTCTTCCCACAAGAATTAACCGAATAGTTTAGAAACCCAAACTCTTCATACCCTTTCCTTGTCAATGTAAACTGGTCTCAGATTTGGATCGTAGAGCAACTTTCCAGGCTCCAAGTTAACCGGTGATTGTCTTAGTCCTTTATTGCATAGACTCCAGTCCGGATTAATCAGACCCCAAAAGGCTGGACCTGTAAATCAACAATGGTACATTATAATCAGGAGATTGTAGCATTTCAAATTAAGATGCTTCCTCTGCAAAAACCTTATTTCGGAAATACATATTCCCCTGGCGGCATAGAACTATTAACTACACGAGTTCCATTTGCCTATTCCAATATTGCAGAACGGCACTATAGCCACTGTTATGCCCACAAAACATTGGATTGCGGAGCTGCTATTGTTATTGCTTCCCATAGCAAAATTCCACAGAGTAATTCAGCCTTGTATAATGATCCTTGTAGGGAGGATAAGGATTGGGGCTGGTGGAGTGGAAAAATCATACGGAAATAAGATTTGAGCTGTTGTGGAACTTAGACGTGGAATGTTTCGGGTGTGGGATCCAGTTAGTTACAAGGTTGAGTGTTGTGCGGGGCAATACTTGAGGTTGGTTTATGCTGAGGATCCCACACTTATGCAAGACACATCTAATATTACTTTCACGCTCCAAACCCACCCGAATCGAGGATGAAACTTTCCCACTCCCTTTATGAGGATACACGTAATGATGGGAGTTTATAGGCTTCTATTTATGACGATGTATTTATGTTCACACATAATACTCTCATTTCCATGTATGGCTATGCATACCCTCCTCCGGATACCCCTTTCTCCTGCCTGAGCATAAACACAAAGCTCGGAGTTACCGCACCCTAACAAAGGCCTTTTCCCTCGTCTTTTCTCTCGATAAAACTCAAGATGAGCCCAATTTGCTCCCCATCCAACAACCCTGCATTCATGTCTCCATCCCCTCACCCTGCAGCCACCCACATGAGTATAAAATTCATAAACATATTGCAAAATGTACTAGTAGCTCAAGCCATACAAAAAGAAGCCTCTCTCCGTCCATTCGCAGGAGAACTGGTTTGGAGCACAAAGTTTACTCTTAATGGTATTGGAGGGCAGGAAAGTTTAGAATGACGTGTCGGAGAATTCATTCTTTTCCTCGTCTTTTCTTGCCTTAAGGAAAGGAGGAAGGGAAGGGAAGGTTGAAACATGAATGGATGCACAGGTGTATTTGCTATCTTTTATTGCACTACTGGACACAATCGTAAAAATCCCCATGTACACATTTTATGGGCTAAGGTATGGTCGCCCAGTGTGTTGTACGGATTTTTAGATGGACGGCCATAAATGTACGAGGGGAATCGTTTTAGAACTAATATCGAAATATAAAATGATGAATGGATTATTTGAAATACAGGAGAAAGAGAGCGAGGATCTTGTCCGCCTCAACGCCTCACACTTATTTCTTGTCCATTGAAATCCCCTTCAGAAGGAAGGGAGGGCAACATTCACTTTTACAGGTATTGGAAATGCTATTTGTTGCCTACTGCACATTTATCATTTGTGGGTCAGGAAGTCCTCAGAGCAAATGGAATTTGGATTTATTTGAAGTCAAGGTGTCATTGCTCTGTCACGCGAGACTCCCTTTGACTGAAAAAAAAAGCCAAAAGTTCACAAACTTGGAAGGGGTCGCCTTCAGAATATCAAGAATTTCCCTCCAGATCCTCCTCCCCAAGCACCAGCTAAGCTTCCAGGCTTTTCCTTCCCCAATCCAAAGGAAGGGTAGGGGCGGAAGGAATGGCATATTTTTTGGGTGAATGTGGAAGAAAGAGCTATTTTCTGAAATGTGTCCCAAAAGGGCAGTAAATTTCAGCACAAGTCGGAATCCACATGGCCTTCCTGTTTTGATGAAGGGAAGAAAAAAAATAATACCATGTCCAATGTACTACACACACGGAGGGGCAGCGTCTTACAAAGTCTCTTTCCTTTCTTCCCTTAAAGGACGGGCTAACACAAGTTGGAGGTGTGAGAAGAGGGGCTTGAGTGAAATACGAAGTGAAAAGTGGCTAAGGTGAGGATGGAGGCTGAAGGAAAAGAAGTCCTGCATCTGTTTCTATTTAAGAAAAGACCAACGGATGTGGGAGTCAATGGACAAGTTGTTGGAAACAAGTCAACATGTGGAGTGAACAAAAGGAAGGGAAACAATAATCCCTCGCTCTTTCCCTCCCCACCACTTTCCCCGTCAACACAATGACACTATTTGTTCAAAAAGTTTTAAATCTTGTGAAAGTTGCTTAAAAACTTAAAGCTTTCATTCATTTGAAGTGACGGGGGCCACAATTGTGTAATGGGCCTATTATGGGCCCAAATACACTTTATCCTCTAATTTAACAAAATCCAAACGTCTTTTTTTAAAGCAGACGAGGAAAAGAAAGTTTAGCCTTGTCTGAGAGGGAAATGGGGTTTAGTACATTTTACATCGAATTACACGTGTTCGTGTTCTGACTTTACAGATGCGCCCACTGGATTAACCTGCAAACTGCAATTGATATTCTGAGGCCGATTTTGAAGATAATGTTGTTTTATATATATAAAAAATGAGCATTTTCCACTTTCTTTTTCCACTCCCTCCAGGATTCTATAATCCGGAATATCTTCCTTGTCTATGAAGATTAGCATAAAATGGAACTCATTGAGCTCCCCCTTCTCACAGAGGGTTGGAAGGAAAATACGCTAATATTTTTTTACGAAAAAGAAATTAAAAGTCCCATATTCCTTTCAAAATTTTATCTCATGGGTCGGAATCGTGGTTGAGCATATGGAAGTTTGTATTACAATGTTTGAGTAGTTGATTGAGTTTTGTTTTAAACCCGCCATCCCTCCCCCTCCATCTCAGCTTTATTCCCAAGCGCCCGCTCTCCCGTCTACTTGAAGTGCATGGCGGGAAGGGGAAAAAGGTGAAGGAATCAAGTGGTGACTCTAATTCAATTGTGGAGAGGAGGAATATAAAAATTTAGGAAGAGGTGTAGGGCCCTTAGTCCCAAACACGCCCTCGGAGTGTAAGGAGGATGTCTTGGCACATGTTGATCTCTGACTGCGACGAAGGAGGGAAGGAAGGGCAAGGGACTCGAAGTTCAACTTTACAACTGAAATGTTTTGGAAATGAAACAAGGAAGGGAAATGTTTCTCTATTTCCTGGGCAGGGGCCATTAGGGCTCCCTGGAACCTCTCTCTATGGGAAAAGAAACTTTTTGAACAGGGGATGAATGAGGAATCGGGAAGACAAGGGAAGGGGCATGGAATTTTGTACTCTTTTTTTCTCTAGGACTGACTCGGCTCAAGAGACTTTCACAATCAGACGGAAAAAAGGGAGACGAAGACAGGAGAGGGAAAGGAGTCTTGAGAGTCCAACTGGATGAGTGTGGTCTAAACGCTACGTCAACCACAAACGTGGTGAGCATTCTGGATCAATTCGGATCCTCTTCAGCTTCTTTTAACTCCTCTCCGATGACTTTATAATCTTTCTCCATCATCCCTCCATTCCATGACAGCACTTCTCATCCTACAACCCACTTCACTCCGTTTAAATCCTACTCATCCCCTACACCCGTAAAATCCAGTAGCCGCCTTCAAATAAATTTTATTGGTAACTGAACAATTTACAAAATAACTTCCAGAAGATTAAAATCTGACATCCTGACAATTAGTTACCTCAAATCCCTGATAATACTTTAGCTAATAGGCCATCTATTTCTAAAGTAAGTTCTCATATTAAATTTTCATATTACGTTTAAAAAATCCGATGAGTACTTTCACAAATGGAGGGTTGAACACTGGACTCGACTGGAGCGGATGAATGGAAAGTGCAAATAGAAACAATCTGAGTCCATGGCAAAACAGAAGCGAGGGATAGAAAATCATTGTAGTTGGAAAACAAAGAGATGAGGAAAACCTTCAGCAAAGAAAGCGCTTTTCTCTTGCTCATTTTAAAGCTGGAAACCCAGTCCAAGGCCCACATGTTGTACGAAGAGATCTGGATGCAAATTTTGCCCTCACCGCCAATTCATCTTGAAGAAGGGGGAGAAGGCGGAGACTGTGGTTTACCGCGGAGTTGGAAATGAAGCTCTTGCTGAGATGAATATAATCCTCAGTACTATTCTTTACCAAGATGATGAATTACATTATGTACGTAAAAAGAATACGGGGGGAAGGGGAGGGTTTCAACTTCCAGGGTCTTCCCCCCCCCC
>JAAXYW010000180.1:26386-52699 GCA_036851895.1 Orthonychiurus folsomi
GTGGAAATCTGAGTTAAGTTATTCACTTCGCGTGGCTGAGTCGCCTTCCTCCAAATGTTCCTTCCTCCCAAGTTTACGTTAAGGCTTTCCTTCCAATTCCACCCATTTCATTGTGACTTCTAATTCGCTAAAAATAATGTTGATCACTCTTCAGAGATTTGCCAACTGGGGTAAAAGATATATGGGGAAGGAAATACAACATACTCTGGGATCGCCGGGGTCGCATCCTCGGCTACATATAAAGTGACTGATTACGCACTCATTTCACTGTTTGGGCAACTCCTGTGCCAGAACAGTCACTTCCCTAGACTACAATAAGTGAGTTAGGACTTGCACGGAACGTGACTCTTTCACGCAATTCCAACAAACGCTACTCCTTTTATCCACGTCAACTTCCGCTCCCTTGTTTTCTCTGAATTGACTCCTCAACCCTTCACAATCCACACCAACAATGCAAAACCCATAATTTCCTCGGAGATGTACTTTAGTAAATTTTAGTAGATGTACTTTTGCATCTTGTTTAAACTTTACAATTATGATAAGTTGACTATTTAGGGTGTTTATTGAAACTCTTAGAAAAATTAGAGCTCGTTTTTTTGTGGGTTGTTCAGTTTATGGGTTATTTGATAGAAATAGAACAGGATCTTGAACTAAGAGTATAATTTGGAATGCATCTAATAAAACACATTTGTCGTGTCCGATTGGTGTTTAGTTAATGAAATCTTTAATTAAAGTGCATAGCGTATTATAAATTTTGTATTGTTCAATCTAGTAATTATGTAGTACCTTGAGAATCAGACATCCAATCATAGGGTAAGGTAGGCTAATTCTCGCCACTTTTCTTTAGGAGCATGCATACGCATAGAGAATGAGCAATGCTTGATAAATCAGACGTGATGTTGCTAGAAATGCGTTTGGGAGTGATAAACAACTTATGATATTTAAATCAAATTAAATTAATATCCACTCCGTAACATGTACCCAATAACCCTTAATATAAATTAATTTTCTTTCCTGACCCTTGACGACGGCCACAGAAAGAACGGGGGTCAAGTTTGACCCAAAAAAAGATTAGGTGTGCTAAATATCGCCGCCATGTGTGCCAAAAACCGCCACCCAAATTTTTATGTGTGCTAATTATCACCGGACTGCACTGGCACATGGAATCCATATACGTAAGAGCATTGGCGGCGAAACTTAGCACATCGCTTCAGATGGTGGCGAAATTTGGCACACCTTCTTACAATGAAATCACTGCTTAAACACTGTAGAATAGGCGAAAATTAGAACATACTTTCCTGGCGAACATTAGGACACGCATCAAGAATTTAAAAAAAAGTTTTTTTTTATTTGGAAGAAATTGGGTATATTATTGGTAAAAGTTAATTTTACATTATCCAGAATTGCCTATTGGTCAAATATTTTTTTTTATTTTGTCTTTACGTGATGTTTGTGGTCCGCGGCAGCTAATCTCCGGTTGACCCCAAATCCATTCCCGGGAGGCCAAAGACTTATCAACTGGCTAACTTTTTTGTTTTGAAATATTTTGAATTTATTTGTCACCGGGACAATGTCAAGACACTTTGACTGCAATAAAGGAACTTTCCGCGCTATCGTCAGACAAATTTGCGGACGCGCTCGCTGCTTTGCTTAATTTCTATGCTTCGTTTACAAATAGGCGACTTTTAGCACACCGGCGAGATTTAGCCCACCTTACCCTATATATTTTCAGAATTCACATCTATTGAAGGAAGTTGTACATAGGGCGAGCTGAGAAATGCTTATTGAAAGAATAAGATGGAAACTTTGCAAAAACTTTGAAGTGTGAACATGGAATTCTTTGGATTCGGATTCGACATTTATTTAAGTTTCTTGCTCAAAATAAGCATGTATGAATACAGTTATCGCCAGGCCCCATGAAGTGAATTCAAATTGAAACGAAATTGATTCAGAAGCCCAGCAGCTTGGGCCTTGCGAACTTGGGAATACGCTTCTCCGTCTAATGGAAAAATTTTCTGATGCACTTGTTTTCCAAGAACCATTTCTGTTTGTGTACGCACTTCTACGTGTTTATTGCAATAAAACTGGTATTCCAAATTTATACAACGCATTGGATTTGCATATTGCAGAAATGAATAGCAAAAATATTTCTAAAAACATATAATGGAAACTGCTTTGCACATAAGTTAATACAAAGTTAGCGTTAAAAAAATTTAGGATTTGCAACATACAAATCAATCAGAGTAAATTTGATCAGTTGCAACAGGTACGAAAGTATTTGACTTAAATTCATATCCAGGTTGAGCATCTGCCAAACCAAAGTTTGAGAGATAAGTTGGTTAAGGAATGTAAACAGTGGAAACATCTTGAAGATCGCAAAGAAGCGTAAATCTTTCTTCAAATATTTGCTATTTGTTTACTGCTAACATTGAATACGGGATGTTATACAATCACAAAATCTGTCATATCAACTCCCCAAACACTCCCCTCCCCTCAAGTGAGAATTATTGGAAGCGGAAACTTATTTATTTATTGTTATCGAGTTGTCCACTTACTGTATTGTACTGTTCTGATTGATTATAAGATAAGATAAAGCAAATGTCTTGCCTGATATTCCATCGTAAGTCCACCACTCCTCCCAACTCACGGCCAGTGAACCTGTCAAACAAAACAAAGGGGTTAATCATCAGAATTAAATCCTCCATTAATCCTCATAATCCAAACTAAATTGTTTGATTATTTCATGAGTAGGAGGGCCATGCACTTCGTCCCCTTTTGTGTCAATTCCTTTCCACGGGGCCCCCGCTTCCTCCCGATGACTTTCTTTTCCAGAATGGCATGCCCCACAGTTGGAGTCAATTCAAGCTCCTAATCTTTGCTTCGCCTGTCACATTAATTATGCAGCGCATCAAGCTTTATTCATGAGAGAATGACATTCCAATACATGCCCATTTCCCTTCTGACTCCGACTCCCTTTGGACTGACAGGGATGTAAGGGTTAATTAGGATATGATGTGTGGATTCGGATTGAATTATGTTGTCCGCCAACAGTGCGGAATTTATTTATGGCCGGCACGCAGACTTGTCATCGCAGATTTCAACCCAATGGATCCAAGGGGACTATTTTTCCTGCTTCAGAATTATGCATTATATATTGGATTGGATGTAATCAAGGGACAGGCTCACGTATGGAGAAAGCTACACTGTTACGTACGCAAATACTGTACCCGTTGTCTCCACTTTAAATCATATTCATAGCGCGTCCTCTCCCTCCACCCACCCCCCTCTCCCTCCTCAGAATAAAGTCACTCGTCTCGATCATGTATCAGGACGGATGACTGCTTTTCTCCATGGCTTGGAATAAAATATCTTTCCCATTCCAACACAACTCCCATCCTCCTTTAGATTCAGTCAATCCAATGTGGTGACTGAATCGTTCACACTCCACGCCATTTAAATCCAACCATCACATTATTACCGAAATGTAAAACTCAGACATTATTCATCCACAATTCCACCAGGAGGATTTGTAGTAGTACAGTATTTGTCATGCAAGCAAGCATGCGTTTCTGAAGGTGGATTGACACGTATTAATTGAATTTTAAAAGCGAATCGAAAGATTGATTGATTCCCGCAACGATGTGACATTTCAGTAGAGATGGCCATACATATTTACGTAGGAATGAATAACAAATCTAATCCCAGTGGATCAGTCAATTTTGACCTGTGTTTACATTTTTTACAATCTACTATCACACATGTCGGTTTTAAACATACCGACATACTAAAAATGATAGGTTAGAGTTTAAGAGCCATTTACGATTTACGATACGCGAGTGCTCCTCGTCCTCATTTAGAACTCGAAGTTTTTTGGATTTGATTAGAATGGTTATGTACAATTTCCACAAATTGGTTGTGTTATTCCCTTTAAAAGAGTAGGACTAAGATTAGACTAGAATTGAATGAGAAGACTGTAGAATGATTCCGGGGTCGAAGGTTCGGGTGAGTCCTAATGACGCGTAATGGTGAATCAATAATTTGAGACAGTCACTGTTTAGTGCCATGATATTCAAATGATTTCTGGAGGTTGTGGAAGTGCAATTGATATGAACGAAGAACCTAATAAGATAACCAACCCACACAAGTATACTTACTCCTATTCTGAGTGCCAAGAATAAAGATGAACTTAATGTAGCATAGGAAGAATGTCAAACTGGAAGAGGATGCATGAGAGTATTTTGGCATGTTATTTGGGTTGAGGGAAGGGAGAATGGTAGGAGGATATGAAATGAAATGAGAAATCCTGGAAGTGAAAGTGTCCAACTTTTCCGTGTAAGTTCGATGCTTTTTTCCTCCTGAAAGAAATTTAATGTGACTCTTGTTGATGGTTTTCGGAAATCGGAAAAACAATAGAGTATTAGTCAAGGATCCACTTTACGAAGGAATACATGCCAAACACCAATACCCTCACATTGAGTTTTGCTCCCGGAACTCAACTCCTTCCTCTATTTCTATTACGACAATCAATATTATGATGGGACACGGGAAGAAAGAAAAAAACCTTTCAAAGGGGAAGAAATTCCAGACAACGTAAGTACATATGCCGTGTGTGTGTCATCAGAGCCATGATTTTCCACATAAAAGTTTTATACTTTGGAAAAAGTGGCATGAACGGTGAAAGGAGTAAAAAAAAATTGAAGGGTTGTGGCCGCATTTTAGGAAATACGACAAGCGGTAAGCTTATAGCCTCCACTGAATTTTTGAACCGTAGGTATTAAACCCACAATCCATGAATACCTTCGGCCGTGTGTGACCCCTCCAGTGTTATATTAAATTCTACAACCACTAAGTTATTCAACACGGAGGAGGACGGGGAATGAGTGGGTTACTCACCGTCACCCGGGTGTCTTTCCGCACATCAACTTCATTCCCGCCATCCAAAGTCCAGCAACGTCTTCCCTCGTCAACCTTACAACCCCCTGTTCACTCGACTATTGCATAAATGATGGAGGCAACTGATTAAATACAAGATGGAATCCCTCCCTTTTTGAAACTCAATTAAAATTTAATATGAACAAGTTGAATGTTTGGATTCTCAGATGGAAAGTTCACTCTAGCTTATGATTGGAAAACAATTCCATGTTAAGACACGCTACATCCCCTCATCCAACCCATTCTCCCTTCAGATGCAAGTTAGTCAGCTGTCTCATTTCCTATTATTTATTTATTAAACTCCTGTTCACGAGTTTTTTTCTTTTTAGAGGAGAAATTTAAAGAAAAATGGAGCCACAAGTCGAATATCACGCTCATATTTATTAACTTGTCGGATATCTGCTATTAGAACACTAAAATAAATAAAAATTGAATTAATAACCTGCAATCCCAATGAGTAAATACAAAATATATTCAACCATGAAACTGTAAATTTAATGCAAGATTGGATAATCCTGTCCTGGGATATAAGCAAATTGGACATAAGAAGTTAAACGGAGAACAAAGAAAGAATGAATGGAGGGAGGATTCGGATGGCATACTGTCAAGTAATCACAGATAGGGGTAAATAATAGAAGAAGGGATTTCTGGAATGGAAGCAAAATCTGCTCCTCCGCAGTGCCATAATCCATCTCCACTCCACCCTCCGTCATTGTGAATTTCCCAGTTCCCATAGTCATTGTCCTGTGTGGAGTGGGTGTATTTATTGAACGTGTTTAAAACGTAAATCGAAGGACCAAGTTTTGGGTTGTCCAGAAGCAACTCCCAAAGATTCTTCGTTGAAGGAAAAACGGAGACTTGTGTTTTCCTCGAGTTCTTTCTCCCCACCGAAAAGGATTCTCAATGAAGGCGCGCGGCCTGAGCGAGCAGCAGTGAAGATTGGAATTGAGTGCTTCTTCGTTTGCCAAGTCAAGAGGACGGGAATGAATGTAGTTATGTTGGACGAAAGGCTACACACATTGACTCGTAAATTACTGGAGGACGGTGATCTACTGGAACGAATGTTTCTCCAAAGTCTCTCAATCTATTTCCATCCTCCCCCGAACCACGGACCCATTCCTTCCATTCGAATCCAAAACTCCTAGTCTTTAAATCCAAGGAGGGTGAGTTTCCTTCAGCCTCACCAAAAACCTCAGACAAAATATGTGTGGACTGTCACGCCAAATGCTGAATCACGAGTCTAAATTCATCTCCACCGTGGAAACATTACAGGGAAAGGAAATCTACGACTCCAAGTAACGTTACGTACTCTTTGTTTCTTTCTTAGCCTCCGCATCCCTTAAGCAGATGAGACACACAGGAACGGAATCTTTCGGATCCTCGATTCGGAGTCTAAACAAATCTCAACGACTCACACTTCCACTTTAAATGGGAGGAAAATTGGCTGTAATCGATTGGATTTAATATCCTAGGGTGGTGGTGGTTTAGCATACCAAAACGGAAAGTGGGAAGGAAATCTTTAACTTTGAAGATTGTTGAGCTGAAGCACGGACGCGGACGGCGGTGTAGATTTATTAGACCGCAATGTGGTTTCTGGTTGCCATAGTTGGTTGATCACTACTACTATGGTTGATAGAGGCGGAAGAAGGAAGATGTTTGTATAGAGAGGAGGGTGGGGGTTTTCAAATTTTGATTAATCCCAAATTGTTAGGAAATGGGAAGAGTTAAAGGTCCATAAAGGAATAAATGGAGAGGAAGCTCATAACGACTTGAATGGACCATCCAAAGCCACTCGATTTCCTTCCTACTTCCTCAGGTATCCATAACCCTTAGTTCCACTACGTACAATTGCAATACATGAGAACGAAACATCAATTTGACTCTGGGGTTGGATGGGAAGGGAAACAAGGAAGGGGACCTCCGAAATCCAACAGCCAAAGTTGTCCGCTACTTTGTAAAGCGTACAAGGCTAATGGCGGCTTTGGAGTGTTTGGGCGGGATTGGAACAAGGGAAATGGAGAGTCAAGGAAGGAGGATGTTCAGCCTCCGAGTCAACCCTGACGGCAGTTTCCTGTCACATAAGTAAAAGTCACTTGATATTGCATTACAGAACTTTCCCAGAGAGTCGAAGGAAAATGAAGGAATTGGGGAGTGGGGGGAAAGAGTAGCCAACAACAAAGGATTTGCAAAGACTCCCGCCACTCCCACTGTACATCTGCTTCGAGTCCAACGCCAACTGACCACTTTATGAGTGAAGGAATTGGACACTGAAAGTTTCCGGATTTCCAACTCCAATAATAATGTACTGGAAGGACACGGGGAGGGAGGGGGGAAATTGTGCATTGGATTTGCTGGATGTGGATGGACTGGATTTCCTATCTTGGGGTGCATGGAAGGGAATGACTACAGTCGGAGGTTGCTTTGCAAGGAAAACAAATCTAGTTAGATTTAACTGGAATTTATGGTTGATTTTACGAACCCCCCGTATTACTCTACTGGTAATAATTCTCGCTTACTTCTTCACTTTTCTATGACAAGTTAAATAGAAAAATACTAGCTTCTCTCCAAGTTCAACTTGAAGATTTTTCTGGGGATACGAAATGTAGTTGGGTCGTCTCAATAAGCCGTCCCCGCAACACCTAGTTCACGGACTTTATCCTTCACTGTAATCCCAACTAAGCAGCTCCATACTACCAAGTTCTTATTCCACTGGAATTGAGCTTCTTTCCCGCTCAAGTTTATGGCCAACCAAGTAATCCTGTGTTAATTCAGGAATACTAAGGATGAATATTGTTGGCTAGGATTAAATCTACCATATAATTACATTCCTGGTCTTGTTAAGATGTAGGTCAACTCAATTTGGACACAGTATTCAATGCAGCAATGCCAAAAACTATGAAATCAAATTGAATTTTCTTTGCTTATATTTTGCTTGATGGTTTAAATTGTATGATGGTAAATAATCATATCACTAGCGCTTATACTACAAATATAGAATTGTGTAAATTGATGTACTAATTACTTTGGCGTCAAACTACGGAAATGTTGGGATTAGATATTATTATTTATCACTGGATGATTCCACACTAATCTGCCGCTTGTATAATTGGTCATACCAAAACGTCTAATTCGATTATGGAAAGTCAAAGAGCAAGCAGTTGGTAATCAGCTTAAGTCCGCTGATGTATTGACCGAATTTGACTCCCTGTCCCGATTATCCCGTCAAGCTTTCCTCCCTTTCTTCTCCATGCTTTGTCAATACTGGTTCTCTACACTCTGGAGCCATGCCATTTTAAATGTGGCAGGAGTTGGATGCCTTAACCCATGTGGGAGGCATTTATTTCCTAGTTCCTCAGTATGTTCAAACCCAGCTTGACTTGTTAAAATATTCTCGTCCCCATGTAATGGCTCGTACACACATACGCTTATCTAATACGTGGGCCATTCCCCTTCAGCCTTCAGTAAAATTAATTACTAAAATGCTTAACGACAAATGAGTCCGTGTGTGAACAAAATTCTAGCTATTATATCTCACACGAGCATTGAGGGCTGAATTATGAGTTTAGCCATGATCCCATGAAACCAAGGCATTGTACTGGAAAGCGGGTTTCTCACGCACTCAAAGGGGAACTCAGCTGACGATCCTCTCCCCCTCGTTTTATATCCAGACCCTGGATTCATATTTTATGAGGTGTGACAAGTGTCAAACTAACTACATAATTGCAAAAACTCATTAGATAAATACTGAGTTGAAGAAGCTACTCTTGCCAAAAACTTTTGTTAAACTTTGCGTGACATTGTACCACTAAGGCTCCAGCCAAATTGAAACATGCACCCCCCTTGTCACATATTTTCATTCCAAACTCAGTTTGGAAGATTCGTCCCGGGAAATGTCTTCAAAACTTTGCCAACCCTTCATTCTCTATAATTTTATATTACTAAATTCAACAAGGCACCACAACTCGTGCCTGTAATTGTATACTTTGTTTCGGGTATTTGCTTTGTCAAACATAGTTTTATACACAATTTGGCCTCCTCTTCAATTATTGTTGCTAACAATACTTCCATCAACTTTATTTTTTGCTCAGTCGTAATAAATAATTAAACTGGTTTATTATTAAAATTTTAGTAAGTCGATTCTCCTTATTTATGGGAAACATATTGCCCAGGAAAGTTACTTGCACGGCTGACTTCCTGACCATAATAATATTGATGTAATTTGTGCTACATTAGCTGTGAAGGGAAAAGGATATGGCGTAAATAAGGTGGAGTTGGTTATGGTTACCCCTTGATGACTGGGAAAGTGGAATGGAGGAAGAATGGCATTGCGGCTGAGGCCATTCTCACATGTAGCATAGCCAGGTTTCATGTGAGTGTGTTTCATGCTGACTAATTAGCTCTAAAAAATTGACGTCTTGGGGGGATGTAGACATTTGAACATGAACGAAATGGATTCACGGTTGAATAACACAATTAAACGCTTCACCAACTCTTGTTTCCTCTCTCCAGTTCCGCTCTCCTCCTCCGCCCTTTCCATTTCCCCATGTCTTTCTCTCCAGTGAGCAAGTAGCCATTCCAACCTCAAATCCAAGGCGAACCCGTACAACCTTTACACATCCTTCCCTCCATCCAACCCAAGACACAGAAAGCAAATGACAAAATTACAAATTGGATCAAACTTTGAATCCAGCAACTTTAGTTTAATTATTCTAAACTCACTACTGTACATCCTCATTTAACTGGAGTACAATTGAATCACATTTATAACCATCCCTCATGATTTTCCCTGTGACTGGAGATTTGTAATCAAGGCTAAAGTTAGTTTATCCTCTCCTGAAAACTAAACTTGTGAAAACAACAAGTCACGTGTTTTCCAGAAGGAAAAACTTAAGGAATGAATTGGGTTGAGCCTGAGTCAAATTTTAATTAAAGACGTCAACTTTTGACACTCATCTCCATGCAAATTAAGCCAGCTTTGCATTCCTTGGAATGTGCCGTTTATTATTTTTAGAGACTGACTGGAGTCAAAGGAATAAACCAGGAGGGATCGAGGCCTGATCGTAAAACCCACCATGCCTGTATTTCTTCCTCCTGGTTTAGTGGATTTCCCGTCCCCGTCCTCGTAAACTTTACTCCGGTGACTTTGAGAGTCATGGCTTGGAGCAGAACTGGAAAACGACAATTTCTGATATCTATGTACTTTTTCAATTACCCTTGTCAAGGGCTTGTATTTTCTTAGTCTCAAGGTTGCAATTTTTCTGCATTACTTCCCACTTCAAGTCAAGCATTCCTACAGAGAACTTCCGTCTATTTGTCTTTCCTTCTCTTCCTCCCCTCACAATATAAAAAAAAGAACAAAGTGGGAGGCATGACACGACCCAGTGAACGGGTCAGGAGTGCAAGCAAGAAATAAATGACCTCCACTTGCCTCTTGACGTTTTGCAAGCTAATTTCAAAAGCCTTTCCCCTCCAGTAAGGCGAGTCACCTCAAGTGCCTCGCGTCATAGAAGGAGATTTTCTTGTCCATGCTTCGTCCTCATGCATAAGCGCCACCCTCCCAGGTGTATTTATCATCTGTCTCGACTGTTGGTTTTCTTGAAGAAAAAAAAGTTGAAGGATCGAGGTTTTCAGGAGCTAAACTGACGGGGCCCTTTTTACAAAGGAGCGAGCTGAGAGAAGACTTGCTTCTAACTGTCGCTGAGCAAAAGGGAACAGTTCCCATGCAAAAAGTGACGTGTTTAAAAAATAATTTGAAGGGGGTTCTTTGTGCACTGCCAGAAGTCAAGAAACAAAATATTCGCCTCTATATTCGTGATTGAGCATATTTCTTAATTACTTTAGAAAATTTTAAATTGCACCTATTTGTGCTTGAATTAAGCTCTAACTCTATGTTCAATGATTTTCTTAATAGTCAGATTACAGTAAATAGAATAATAACGTGAGAATTCCTCCCAAGAGCCATGATCGCCTTCCGGAAACGATCATGAGCACGTCTTTTGAGAAAGTCCTCAAACCCGGCAGCCAGATCCCAGAAAATCTCTTGCTACACATGAAAGCGAGAGAGAAAGCAAAGGAGGGGAGACGACACGACGTTGGAATGAAGTTGTCACTCAGTTAGTTAAATAATGAATTTTTTGTGTCTGTAAATTTTGATTGATAACTGTTGCTAACGGAGGCAATTTGTTGGATCTTTAATCTACGGGTTCGTGCCATTGCTGAGCTGAATACAAATGACTCTTGGGCTAGCCTCTTCCTCGGCCTGTGTCTCTCCAAGTGTCAAGAGCCAAGAAAATATCAGTTTTTATACTTTCACCCACTCCTATCCCTCCACTTTTTCTTTTCCCAATCCCACTTCGTAGTTCTTGGAAAAGAAAGTTCCAATGCAACCCCACAAGTTCAAAAGTATACGTATGCCCGTACGTACGTACAAATGCTGTTTGTATGTAATGCCGGTCCAGAGTACGTAACGTACGTACATACGTACGCATGGAGTTGAATTTAAGCGACCAAAGTGTAAGGTCTCTTGCAAAGAATACTACTACTTCAAAGTGTAAGTTGAGGAAGGAAGTTGGTAAAGTTAACCTGGATGGTTTCCCCCGTCCGTCCGTACGTACGGGAGAAACTCTCGTTGTTGTTGCATGGTAATAACCTCGGATTCTGGAAGAGTTGGTTTTGGAGAAAGTGCCGCAAGTTCGTTGAAGCAAACCAAAGGGTACCCGCCCTCCTCCCTCGTACAAACGAGGGACAAAGTAAGTAATACATGCATCCACGCCCACAGAAGGTAAAGAAGGATCTGCGAAGCCTCAGCCTCAACAAATTCAACTCCACAGCACAGCTGGGCACTGGAAAACATCATTTGGAAGGAAACGTCCTTCCCCACAACTACAACTACACGATGGACCCACTACTATTCCTGGCTAAGGGTGCTAGTGGGAAAATGGAGTTCGTTAAGAATCCAAACACCTTGTTGTCAATTCAAGGGAAACGGAGACGAGTCCATGATAGAATCTTATATTCATTCCCACTCCTTTCAACCACTTATCCCCACTACTCGACTCCCATCCTTTCCAGCATCCCAATAAACCACAACTGCCAATCAAACCACCCTTAACCATCACCCTACAACCCCTTTTATGTCCACCAACGCCTGTGCTTTGTGGAAAAGTTTGTTTCAAACAACACAAGGAGGAAAGCTATGCATTTAATCACACAGGAATTAAATTCCTTTGTTAATTATACTTTTTACAGAGTATTTTGATCCTTAATTTGTTCTCCTGATGATTTGAATAGATAAGGGAGACAGAGGGGGTAAAGTTTGGAGATGCTGACATATACATAAATAGAAAGGGGAACCTTGAGATTAGGGATGAACATGAGCTTTGGTTTTTGTGTTGTTTTCCTCCATGATTCAGCGGATTGGAGCGCAGCGCAGTGCGGCAAATGGGGATGAGAAATCCTCTTCCTCATTTAAAAGAGAAAGAGCAGGAAGGACAAGTTTCATTTAATTATGGTGAGTTGTTTGTTTGGCTAGCCTGAGTTCCATATATTATTAAGTCTGATCCCAAACTCCCCACTCCGCATTCACGCGGCTAAAGATTGTGGGGAGCCAGGGAGTTCGCCGGGCGGGGCAGCATCCCCGATTCTCCACATAGTCAAAAAAAGGGAGATGAAACTTGGAAACTGTGTCGGAATCCAGTTTTTTTTTCCACATCTTCGTTTTTTTTCTTCTGGTGGCCGACACAATGGGACTCCTTGGGGATGCAATAAAGGAGGCAATAACTATGATACTGGAACCTTAATTTCATACTGTAATGGACAAACTGTTACTCCTTGATGGGAGCTTATGACCCTCCTTTGCCCTATCCTTTCCTTTCACTCCAATTAGTAGACTGCATGCATCCATTCCTGGAAAAGAAATACTAATGTACTTATCCTTGGACCAACTGCAAGTTTTGTGAGCAAGTCCGTTCGTCCAAACATCACCGCCATCACCTCACCACCCCATGTGCTAATGTACTTGGCAATTTTCTCAGGTTATTTAAAATAAATTGGGAGCTCCACCTCACAATACAAACTGTTCCCACAACATTAAAAAAAGGGTACAGCGGGTACACAATAGTACAACATTACATTGAGAGAAAGTTTAGCAAAGCGAAGGATCCTCAATTCTGAAATGAATGAGAAAATTGTATGCTTATTCAAATGGCTAGATAAAGGATGATTCTTATTCATAAGATGCAACCACAGAATTATGCTTTGGAATGGAGTCAAGGGAAAGCCACGACATGTACCGGATATCCTTTTGCCGTAACTTGTGGGACGACGACATGACACACAATAGAACAGCCCCATTACATTCCGGAGAACAGTCTCAAAATTTGAACAAAATTTCCAAGGGGAAGGACTCATTCGGAGATTGGAGTGAAGATCCGCGAAAATGTATGTATTGTAATTACCTCCCTGTCAGGATTCTTTTCCCGCCGTGGCTCCTTTCCTTTGTTTTTCGTGAAGGAGAGGAGGGGAAAGACACGCTCTCCCCCAAGATTGCCCATCCTCTCACTTAGTTTGCTTAATGAGAAGAAAGGAAAGTGAAAAAGCTACGGGAATGGCTCATCTCACCTGGAGCCCCCAGTTTATCTTTACACATTTCCAGAATTTATGCGTCTTTCTCACTCCATGGATTTAAGTATGAATTTTTTGGGAGGGAAATTGTGATGGTTTTCTTGGCTGGGTTCCATGCAATAAAAGTTAGCAATTGTTTTTTTCTGTCTGCCGCCCTCAATCCTATGTATTGCCACTCCTTTGCTTTACTTGTATTTTGTGGGGAAGGACGCTTTCTTTCTCTGACAATGAGTAAGGATAATTTATTTCCTTCTGCATCGTAGCCTTTCCTCTGATCCTGCGACAGACTTCCACCAGCTCAACTCTTACCTACAATTTTACAGCACTAATGTGAGTACAAAAAAAAACAATTGAAGTAATGCCACAAATCCCTCAAATAGCTCTTTTTTTCTGCAAAACTCTGAGGATCACATCTATTTTTGCTTTTACGACCCTCAAAATTTTGTATTGCCTTCGTCTTGCACTCGCAAAAGTGAATGTTACAACACTCACGGGTACGGAGTAGTACTTTTTAATTACAGGAATAAATTAATTCACAAGAAATTCAAATAATCGATCTTGAAAGCATTCTAGTAGCATAAAGTGCATCTGCAAGTATTTATACCTTTTGCAATGTACACAATGCATATATGCACCTATTTAGTTGTAATTTCCCAACTGCATTCGAGGGTTATGACACATGGAGCTAGACATACATATGCAGGATGAGGATTATAATCAGATGACAATATGGTTGGGAGCAAAGGCAGCTATCATTCCATTTTTTTTATTTGAGGGCTGAAGATTGGGAGAAAGGGAACTAGCATAAGTTGAGGGGAGTGGAATTCCCATTTCTAGGGTTTGATTGTGGATAAGACGTGACTTGTGTGTGGAATATTCCCCAATGTTTTCCTAGAACGGAATTGAGGGGGGAATCCAGAACTTAACTAGAACTCAGCTTTTAAAGGGAAAAGGGGGACTTTTGGGTTGAAGATGCTGGGAAGATAATCCAATCCTTGAGAGCCATTGGCCGGACAAATTAGTGCATTTTCTATTTGAGACCTTTGAATTCAAAGTTGGGTTTAAATGAAAGGGAGAGGGGAGGGGACGACCATAAATAGAGGAAGTTTGGACGGCATGAATTAGTAATTAGAAGTGAGGCAGGAGAAGAACCGCGACCCGCATACAATGGCGAAGGATCCTTACACGCGGCTCATTTCTAAATTGAGGCTAAGGAGATAGGACGAGATAAACATTTGTTGTTCCAATTCCGATCCATTCCAATGCCGGAGCCAATTGAATTCAAAGACTAAACACGGCGGAAGGGAGATAAGGGAGGATGGCGGAAAGGATAAAATGGAAAAGCAAGGAGTCTCCCAGGGTCATTAATATCCATAAAATAATATGCATATCCATATTCTGGGAGGGATTTGGGCGGGAGTTCCCCTTGAAATCCTGAACTGGAATGTTGACTGTATAAATAAGATAAAATGATAGTCTCTTGGGGAAAACTTCTCTATTTAAAGAGTATTCAACTCAACTGAACATCATCATCATCACAAAACCTCTCCTCCTTCCCTCATTCTTCTGACAACCAGAAATCCCACCTTCACCACTCCTACCCATTTCCGTTTCCCCCACCACAAACAAACAAATTTTTTCCTTCCCATTTCCCCCAACCCCTCTCTAACCTCATCAACTAATAATGTCAAATCTCAAGGGATTAGTTAAAAATTTACACTAATGCGATCCTACGAATCTACCTCCTTTCCCATCTCCGACTCCGGTGTCAACAAAACTACACAATGCAACCAACAGTCATGGGTCACGGTTATTTCCGGACAAGAGCTTATAGTAAAAGAGATGCACCCGAGTTGCTCCATTCACACAATTTGACACAATGGATTCCATTCTGGATTCTCCTCAAGTAATCATTTTATTTACATCTCGAGCAAATACCAACACAAAAACAAACATACTTATTTCCCGCCCGCCAACCCCATGAATGGTGTATCAATAAATAAAAGCACTCGCATTTTTATGCAAAATTATGCACGCCCCACGTGCAAAAAAAAATTTGTCAAAACTCCCTCATCCTGTTCTAGACTAACCCCCCATCTTCCATCACAATCCAACTACTTTCCGGGAATTAAAATACATTTTCCGGCGGATGAAGTCAAAGTGACATGGAAGAATTACAAAAAGACGGCAGACCATCCACCAAAAAAAAATGCCCTCTTACCTCTTTGAGTGTGAAGAAGAAGTAGAGCGAGGATGTACAACTTGACGGAGCTCGACCAACCCCAACAACTTAACTTCCTCTCCATTGGATTCAATTCTCCGTCCTCTCCACTCCTTAAACTCTTCTACTCATAACTCCTTTTATTCAACATCTTCCCTACCCATCATCTGTGTTGTTTTTAACTTGTACTTTTTTTAGTGGTCAAGGTCCTCATTCCACAAGTTCTACCTCCAATGGACTTTTCACAATATTACTATTTGAGTTAATGGTAATGGTACTTAAACATGGCTCCGCCACTCCTCACACCTGACTGTCAATCTTCATTTGTCGCCGTACTTGGTGGATCCTGGCGAGAAATCCACATTTTTTTTGAAGGGCCAGTGTCGTTGTTTGGTTCTGGTTCAGTGTTTACATTCGTCTGGAGAAGAGGGATGGATGGTTGAGGGGTTATTTGCTGAGGTTTTCCTCACTCGGCTACTGTTTTAAGCTTCAGTGATTTACACGTGTTTTTGGTGGTATGAGCGCCAAAGCCCCGGATCACCGAGTGAAAGCTCAGTTTCTCCTCTGCCACCAATTTGTAGTTGGGGAAGGAAAAGGGAAAATCCTTTTCTCCCGGTGAGGAAGGAGTGAACCCCAAAAACCAAAAGAGACAAATACACACCCCGCTTCCTCCCTACTTACTACGGATCCAGGAGCGGGAAACACATGGAAGGGAAAGCTGAAGCTAGTTACGTTACATTCACTCCCTCCCTTTTCTCCATCCTCTCCAAATGCCCCCAACCACATGGAAAAAGTATCCAAGGCTCAAGCGCATTCCGACAGCTCCCATGCAATCATTACCTGAGAATCCCCCCTCTCTTTGTCCTTCGTGTCCAACCTGGACGATTATCCTCACCAAAATTATATTTCCCCTTCCGCAATGACTTTCACCTCAATGTCTACATAATCCAATTTTGTTCGTATTTTTAGCTCTAATTTAAGAAGGAGGATTAGTGGAGCCGGCATGGCGGCGACTCGCCTTTGGCCCCAAGGAACTGTTTTGAATTTTGAAATAAATTGAAGTGGTGAAAAAACGACTAAGGGATATGTTAATTTGTGAGATGGTAAAAATCCAAGGAAAATTGTGGAAGGAAATTACATCTTTTTTTCCTTTTAAAATATTTATTTTTAGATTTACTGATATTTTAAGCGTGTTGGACTACTAATGGAATGCTTATGGATTTGTTGGAATGAGAAAAGAAAAGGAGGGTTGGAATTATAAGTGTGTGACAATGAAATTGGGTTTCACCAGCTTCCGTCCGGATCGGAAAAGAAACCCATTAAGTTGCCATATTTGTTGTAAGCATTAAGCCATAATGTGGGGAAAGTGATTTATGGTCCGAGGCCACGGTCAAGGAATTGTGGACGGGTTTATAGTTGTATAAGATGCATTGGTCAAACTAATGTGTTTTTAAGCTGGGAAAGATATAAAAGTATTCATAATTTGAGACTAGGTGGGAATACAAAGTGGTGTGTGGGTCGTGTGGTGGGGCGGAAGCACGTTTCATTCATTCTCCCTTCTTCCCCAAGAAATACCCGCCCCGCTTATCCTTCCTTCCCAAGGAAAGGTTAGTACTCATTTGTGGGAAAAGGAAAGGCTAGCTGGGCAAGGAGGGAAGCGGCAGATAAAAGTTGGAAAGTGCCTGCAAAAATCTTGGAATCCATATCTAAGATATATTACATGTGTGTGATGGGAGCAAGTATGAAATCTGTAGGTAGATTGAAATCAATTGATCCTTTGACTTGGGAACGTGCTTTGCTTTTAAACGGACCAACTATGTGTGTGTGTGTCTCCAGCTTCCCTCCCTTCACTTCAACCACCAAAAATTCACTTCTCATGCAGGGATCCTCTTGGACCAAGTCTTTCCACTCCCGGAATTCCCAATGACTTCCTTCCTTCCCCACTTTCTCTCATTTCAAAAAAAGAAAGTTTAGTCCCCGTCTTTTACGTGGTTAGTGGTTAAGGGCTTATACTTATGTTTGCGGTACAAATATTTAATGAAACAACAACGCTGTGCTATCTCTTGTAGTTAAAACTACTACATTTTGAGTTTCTGACACCCAAGATTTCTTCAGATGAAGGATTAGTTTACCGGCCCCCCTATTGTATTCAGATAAAAGAGCAGTCCACGTTTTTGGAAACATGTGTTTAATACATAAAATTTTTAGTGAGTTTTGCATGGATAAGGGGCTATAAATACAGTAGTTTGGTGGTGGAGTGGACGTTCACGCGGAATTGTAAAGAAGGACAGGAAATGGGGCACATTCACACATGGATTGAAACTAAATTAGATGGCCCCAAGGGAGAAACAACTGAGGAAGGACGAGTTGGAAGCTGGAAATAATGAGCAGAGTTTTGCATTGAGGCTACGGACAAAAGGGAGAGAAGTGCTCGTATTTTATGTCACACATGCTAAAGTGTTCAGTATCTCAGTTGTGTATTGTTCGGCTCCTCTGTGGAACATAGGTTTATCCTGGCCTGGGAAAGAGATCCTCCTTCAAGTAATTAGAAATTGGGGGCATTGTAATATAATTTATTCACGGATAAAATATTCTCAACTTTTTAACTGGAAAAAACAGCGCGGGGAGAGGGGAAAGTTAGTGGAACACAGGAGTTCAGTTCAGAGGAGGAAGTGGGGATATTTGTAAAAGGGAGTCAACTGGAGTTGTCCCCTTGGGTTCTAATTAGTCGAGTTGAGGAGACAAGACCTCCAGGAAATAAAGCAGAGGTTAATCTTCTCTCCAGTATGACATTTGTACATGACATCAATTCAACCCAAGGTCATGTAATTCCCTGCTTCCAACATTAGAACAACTTTCTTAACTTATTCCTTCTTGGAAGGCGTCACTACTGATTTGAGGGGAGGATTTATTCACACATTATTTCTCAACGAATCCACCATGTGCACACATTTAACCCAAATGTGTTATTCTTGAGTTTCTATTTTAATTGGACGCCAATCAATTTATTTTAAATGGATAGGTTTTTGAGTTGTGGTCATCATTTTTCTAGCTATTGTGTCTAGTGGATGCCGTATGTCATTACCTGAATTTATTTGGGATAAACAAAAATATAGATTTCATGTGTCAGTTGATTTGTAGCTGCGCAGTTCTTGAGCCGAATGCTTTTTGCACGTGGGATCGCGTGCTCAATAATGTTAACAATTGAATAGCATGCTGGACAAGAATGTTGGATGCACTTGACATAAAGACCCACTTAATTAATCAGTTAATTAGAGGCCATATTACAATGATAATAGTGATAAAAATTATTTTATTGTCTTGGGGTAATTAAGGTGAAGGTGGTAATAAGGAGATGCCATAAATGACTCGGAATTTGAATTTGAGGATGACTAAAGCCATCTGCGAGGTCGTAAACAGAGGATTTCCATGAAATATACACCACGAGTTTATCTCAGTGGAACAGAATATGGCTTTGAAGGATAGATTTGACGGATCGTAATAATAAACGAGTTTACTTCCCATGCAATGTAATCCAATGAGTTGAAACCGTTTTACGTAGTCCAGAAATATCCACCCTGAATAAATTACTGAGCAGGATTTCCTGGTATATCTCCCTCCGTTTAAGTTCATTATAACCTCCCGCTGCTACTACCCAGTCGGGCTATTTATTTATGCAGTGTTCAATGTAGTTCACTCCCATTTGCCATTCCGACTCTTCTTCTGGCCCAATGCGACTTGCAATGCACTTTTGGAAAATACTCTCCATCCTGAATAATTATTAAAATATTCGGCCTTTTGTAAACCCGGCCCACAGAGAAGGATTCACAAATCCAATTTCCATTTCCAAGGTACATAAAAATCAAGTTTACGTCATTCCCTCTCACACATTCCAAATTCAAATTTCAAGGCAATTCGCTATGCACCATGCAAGGCGGTGGGGTGGGGAGAAAGCACTTTATCCGCTCGAAAATACATACATACAATGTTAGGCTGTTTGGCTGGAGGGATTGGATTGTGGAATAAGCATTTCTATCCCACCGCCAATGCGGATTTTGGTTCCGAATTGGAATATGAAACAAGGGCACTTTTCGTTTACAATTCAATTTTAAGAAAATAACCAAGTATTCCCTCAAAATGGAATTACCGTTCACTTGTGCACAACAAAAATTGATTTGTTTCGGGAAATTTAAAAATAAGTTTTTTTTTACTCTCTAATGTTTTCTTTTATATTTCCCGCTCAGTTAATCTTTGTCATTTTATGAGTTTGTGTCCCATTTCCAACACACACACACAATTGGTGTCGTGAATCCTGAGGATGTGTAAAGTTTTCCATTTGGATCCGGATCTGATCCCTTTGGATCCTGGGAACTGATGGATTTAAGCTTTTTACACACATGGAAGGGAAACAACTAACACTCCACTCCCGCCGAAGGTGGATGTTAAAGTGAAGGGAATTCAATTCTCTTCCTCAATTGCACTTTGCGAAGGCGGATTACTTGTAAGTATTTACATAAACATATTATTTACTCACATCCATCCCTTTCACCGTAATCTGATCTTCTTCACACAACGTTACAATCCGAGGCTTAGAGGACCCATGCATGCTTCTTGTTTACATGTATGTAATTGGGTCGATTTTACTCCTGCATTTTACCTCGGATTTTTAGGAGGAATAGGATATACATATACATTAAATGCATGAATGTACGGTGTCAATACAACAAAATATTAAAATATATTCATTGTATGACGGAATAATCACTTATTTTGAATTACGTGATTAAAATGTCTGCCTCTGAGTTCACAATCCGTGTAAATGGACTGGTGCTCTCATTTTGACACTTGACTGCCCATCTGCACTGAAGTTAAGGGAAATAGTCGACGAGAAATACACTTAAGGGATGGGGAGAAATCCTCCAAGGAAATTGAAAGGAAGTTGCATCTTAATAGCAGTCTAGGAGGCGGGGAAGGGGTTTTAGATGAATCGAAGGGTTGGAAAAATCCATGATAGAATGGATCTCCCTCTGATCTAAAGGGGAGAACCAAGGGAAACTTTTCTTCCCTTGAACACTAATACTCGTAGCTGTTTATTCTATGTGACTTGTGCCCCATGGGCAGTGTAACTTTACTAACTGTCACACTTTATCTTTAGACCTTCCCAAAAAAAATTCCATTTTACTTTCTGTACTTTTTACGGAAAAAAAATCTGCAAGGATGTTGGATAAAGGGAGAGGCCACAAAATAAAAAAAGTGCAGCCTATAAAGTTTTCTTTTGTTAGTAAAACACTTCTCAGCTCAGCCAGCCATCAATATATTATAAGGAGGAGGGTTGGGCTGCCCTTGTGTGGAGGATGTATGGATGTGGTGGTTGGTTGGACGTCTTCTGTGGTTCCCTACAAAGGCAATCCTGGCCAAAGTCAGTCAACTTGGAGAAATTTACACTCAGCGGACAAATAAATTTAAATCCTCTCCTCTCCCGCTAAAAGCAATTGTTTGAAATAAATTGGCCTCTAAAATTGTTGACTGGCCTTAAGTCCTAGGATTAGTTTTCATCCGGGGTTATCAATAAAACCGGTCAACTTTGGAGGTATTCGTCGCGTATGGATTTTCTGGTTAAAGTCGTCCACCTCACAGTAATGATGCGAAATTCGTTGCAAGACTTTTCCACCTTAACTTATATTGGAAGGAAACAAAAAATCCATCCTAAGGAATTGCCATCGTCACTCTTTTATTGTTCACGGGTCGATAAACCAAGCAGACACATTATCAGATGAATCCACATTGTGTTTGATTAACTTCATAATGAAGTGTCAAAATTGCAATTTGGGATGCATTTGAAATGAAATGAGGGCACAACCATTTGATTCCATGAGCCCCTGTGCATTACTTCCCATTCCTCCCTCTCCCAGACCATCAATCAAAGAAACGTGAAACAATCACTCAGATTTGCATTACTATTTCCGTGCCCCCAGATTACACTGCGGAGGGTCGGGGAGGCCCATGGATTCATTAAGACGGGTCCCATTAGTGAATTACACGACGGAGCAGCCCCACGAATCACGGGAAACAATGGGAAGTTTCCCTCATTGCAAATCCCGAGTCATTTTGAAAACCCAGTCCCCCTCCATTCCTCGCCCGTCCCAGCTCTTAATGTTATATTTCCCACCGAAGGAATCGGCTCTTCTGCAATAATGAAAGTCCGTCGTGTTGTCCACAAACTGCAATTGCAGTGGAGAAATGTCCAACGGGAAACCCCTATTTAATGACTGGATTTTGAAATGGGTTTGAGGTACATTGGACTGGACTACACGGGAGAAAGTAAAGTGTGGCTAGCCAAAACCCAACGCGCTATTAATTCACTCTGGGAAAATGCAAAGGCGTGGCTGGATCGTCTCTATCATACACTCTAAATGGTCATATATCTCATGTGTGAAGAGGATCCACGACAGCCGGAGCTATTCTCTTTTCTTTTTCCCCCGCCCTAACTCCAGGAGTAAACTAGAAGTATCGCTGACCTCTGCTTTAGTTTTTGGACAAGGAATGAAGATAAACATCCCAAAGTCCTTGGCTCACTACCACGACCACCCAGCCCTAGTTTTTTTTACCTTCCAGTAAAACCCACGCCATTTCATGGCTATTTTTTTTTGACCCACCAAAGTGGAAATCCCTATTCAATTTGATGAATTAACCCCCACCCACTTCCCATTCATCTCCCCTTTAATTAAAAACCCCATCTTTACTCCAGTGGTGAAATTCCATAAGATGAACTCCTCAGGTTTACCTACTAAAACTTCACGTTTACGTTGAGGTACAGGATTCATGTATGCGTGCCTTGCCAGCTCTTGGGATGGAAGGGGACATATTGGAGGACTATGTAGTTTTTCTAATGCATGTTTAATAGAGGTAGTGGATTGTGGGTGAATAAAACCCAAGTCCCATCCCGCCCTTGTGAAACTCCTTTATCTCCAGTCCCCATTCTTGTTCCCACTAACAAAGTTTCAAGTTTCTTTGGGATCCTAAAATGTCCAAAGTAGCTCTCTCTTCCTCATTCATAATTGTCTTTCTTCATTCTAATGTTGTTTTGACATGCGAGGGAAGGTTGGGTTCGACTCCCAACCTTACGGATCGGATGGTAAAACTATAGCTCCCTTCGACTCGTCCATCGTGTACTTTTCTTCTGCAAAAAGCTAAGACGACGGCAGGAAAGGTGAGGTTAATGGCTATGGAACTCTTCAGACCTTCGCCCCTGCCCTCACCCAACCATCACCCACCGCTCCACAAAAACAAACTTTTACTCCAACACTCACCTTTTCTACTCCTATTCCTCCATATTTACTTCGCCTGATAACTCCTGCTTATCCACGGTCGATTCTTTTCCCAGAATCAATGTTATGGTCACAATTCAATAAACTCAGGTCCTGGATTTTACCCAATTCGAAGAAGACCTATTGGTACTGGGTATGGATGGGCAAATTTACTAAAATTGTATTGTCAAAAAATAATTATGTATAATACAAATTCGTTTTTGAAATTTATGAACCATTGGAATTAAAAAACAATACATTATTTCCATGAGTTTCGTATTTCACGTAGTATGACCCACCCAATTGTAAACCCTCCCCCATTGAATTCAATAGTTAAAACTCGTGGAATCCCAACACGTGGACTTCCAATCCAAAGGTTATGTCATGTTTGGAGGTTGTTTGGTTGAAATGGAATGGGTATTAATGCGAGTGGCAGGGAAAGGGTTGGGGGTTCCTAATGAAACATCACATTATCCATCTCCATAAAGTAGTCCAGATTGATTTTCATTTCATTTCTATTTTTTCGAGTTTCACGCTCCTCCACCATGCAATTCCATCCGATCCATCCACCTCCAACCATATTACATTACGACCACTGCTTTCCCCATTTCCGAGCCACGGTGGGGGAGGGAAAGCAACGTATGTAGCTGTAGCCCCATACATAACTCCTCCACACATTTCAATTCAATTCCATCCCATCTCACCCATTCCAATGGACACGACACAAGGAGCTCAGCTCCAAAGATCTCTTCAGGTATCTCTCTCTCCCTTTTCTTCACCTTTCCACCCATCATCCATGCAGGAAATAACCGAGGTTGAAGCAATAAGTAGTTTCATGGGATGAGGAATGATCGGATCATTTATCCTTTCGTCTTATCCTCGCCTTCCTTTCCCTCCGCCTCCATCCCAAACACAATGAGTAAAGTGTATTATCCCGAGTTCCCCTTATCTCTTCCCCTTTAGCCATACCCCCCCCCCCCCCCCCAACTCATTACTAGACCAACCATTCCAAGGAAGGGTTGGGATGTCGTTACGAATGTGTACGTTCCTGTCCAAATTGCAAATTGAATAGGATCATGGCAGCCTGAGGAGGACGTGGATGTTGGCTAAGCAGACGGGCCGGACTGTCCGGTACACGTACGTGACCTCTTTTAAAAAAATGAAGAAGAAAGGTCATTTTTCCATCTGGTCGGAAAAGGAGGTATTAATTCATAAAACGTAAAAAGTATTTCGATAAAGATTTCAGTCTCAGACCCGTAAGGGTCTCCTCCCCTCATTGTCAAGTCAAGGAGGTCATTTGGAGGGGGAAGTCGGTCGAGAGTTGGTGGGTAGCGTCATTCCGGGGGACATGGAATTTCATGGAATTAGTCCAAGTGACACCTTCTCCAGGAGTAATTAATGAAATGCAATAAATTGTTCCACTAGTTAGTCGGGATCGTACACTCCAAACTCCCAAACCGTCGCCTTTTCCAACTCCAGCTCCTCCAATTCCTCCCTGCCAAAGAAGGAAGCCGTGTGTAACTTTCCGTGCGTGCCAAGGGTCGGGAAATCCCGCCCTCCCTCATATTGCGGGAAAGAAAAGTCTCGGCGGAGGAGAAAGTTACGTTTCGTGTGACTTGATTTAAGCTAATTTTTCTCCTCACTAATTTGAACCTACGACTTTTCATTTCAAGTTTACATATGTTCCCGGACTGGAACTCCGAAGGGAAGGGGGGGGGGAGTCTTCCCCCATACACACACACAGCCAAGGGCTGGCTGAAGGCATACATGGAGTCAGCTCCCTTGCAAAAATTTTGGATCGGAGAAAGAAACCTATTGATTTGTTTGTTTAGTCGGAAAAGCTTTGGTTCCGTACAGTCCTTGACTCCGTAGGTTTTCCTTGCCGAGTAAAGGACTTTACAAGGGTAGGAAAACGTAATGTACACATATCATTAAACTTCGTCTTTCAGCGGCCCTGGGAGTCCCTTCCTCTTAATCTACACTAATAAGGAGAACCCTCGGCAAGGAAGGAAGTGGAGTTGGGCCAAATTAGCCAGCCTTTTCCTCCTATCCCCGTATATATGTAACGTGTGCTTCCGTTTTTTGGCTCCACTCCGAGTGTGTGCATATTTAATAGATTTTCCGGATGGGGACAAAACTTACCTGATGGACCCAAGGACTCCCATATTAAAAGAGAGAAAGTGCATAAAACCTTTCCGAGATCCAACAGGGGAACTGAGAGTGGAAGTTAATAGAAATAAATTGAATCCACACTCCCCCAAACTCCTTTTTCTTTGACTCAACCACGTTCCCCCCGTTTTCAACGTACCAGCAGAGTTGGGAGGATCGGTTTTGCAAGGAAATAATGCACGCTTAATAGACTATGCATTAAAGAGTGAACTCATTAAAGCTGGGAGGGATGCCTCGGGTGGGGAAGTGGCGTGGCGAGGCCCAAACACATGTTTAACAGAGAGGGAGTTATCTGAGCTGGAGATTTCGCAATAAGAACCCTCACTTTATGGTCCAAATGGAGGGAGAGGAAGGAAAACACACACACACACACACGGTTACATGTCACCCGTAAATGGGAAAAATATGAATCATAATAATTATTACGACTCTCTCCCTCCATTGGCCAGCCCAGTCCATGTCCACTCTCCTTTCACTTTCTGTATTTTAAGGGAGCGGGAGTCGTAATCTGAAACGTGGGAAGCAGAGCACTCCATTCCTCTGCTCCTCCTCTTTCCTGTGTCCACGGGAATATGATATTAATAGCTTCTCTTTATTGACATGTGTGGCTCCACGGCTATGGAATTTAACCTTACCTTTCAAGATCATTAGCACTCACATTCTCCCACACGGAAGTGAAAATAAAATACATGGACACAAAATACGAAAGGGGAAGAACAACACACACACGCATTACACAATTCCGAAGGAAAGCATAGCATATAGGAATGTTTTACGAGCGCGACGCTTGGAGGCCTCGAGGACAGAACTTTTGGAATGAAAAATTAAAGAGATTTACTGAAACAAAGAATGTGATGTCGGTAATCTTTATTTAAATTGTACAAGTAGAAACATATAGCTCAAGGCTGGAGCTAAAGACTAAAGACTCTGAAGTTTCATATGGTATCGTAAGGTGTCCTAATACGCCCCACCTAAGTTTGACGGCCCAATACTACGCCTAGCATCAATTATTGGAGAATGTTAAATTTAGAAATGGTTGGAAATCCGATTTTTTATGAAAAA
>JAAXYW010000181.1:0-52562 GCA_036851895.1 Orthonychiurus folsomi
ACCCAACTAGTGTCCCAACAATGTGTAATTTTAAAGTTTTTAATTTGCTCGCATGGTTAGGCGGCAGGAGCTCCTAAGTGAAAAGTGTTACAACTGTCCCCAGTCTCCCCTACTCAATTCCATCTACGACTCCACTGGATTACTTTTCATTTCCAAATGGAGTGGAATGACGTATGTATGTATGTATTTGGTTGGTGTAAGCACCAAGCCATCCTACAACCCGTGCGCGCGCTTATGTAGAAAGTACAAAGTCCACAGAAAAGTGGATCGTTTTTTTAAATAGATTTGTTTGTAGTTGCCTCTAATTGATAGAAGAAGAAGAAAAAATGTCGGAGGATTGGATTATGGTATCGTGCTTCGAGATCCCGGCTGGGAAGGAAAGATACGGTACAAGTGCAAGTTGGCATTTATGAGAAATGATTGCAATAAGGGATAAAGCACGCATCCCTCCGCCGCCGTGCCGCGCCAGGTTGAATAGGGAACTCCGCTTGTTTCCTTGTATTGCTTCATTATTTAATCCAATTGCAACAATCATGCAAACCTACGTACAGTACACCCGGCCTTGTAACTGACTTGCACGCCATTTGACGAATGGACGAATTCATTAATGAACAACGTAATATTGCATTACGCTGGGGTTGTTGTGGCTATTATGGAACAAAGCGGCTTCCTCCTGTGTGTGTACGAAGGATTTGAAAACCCCTAATTTGGAAAATATCATGATCCTGATGTTATTAGGCCTAATACAATGAGAGTGACCGAAGGAAGGAGAAAGTGGTGCGGAGGAGTGGAAGGCCCGAGTAACATGAGAGCTTCGTTTTGTATTCTAAGAAGTCAAGACCGCACCGACAGCAAAAAGGTTCTGTCGGTCAAGATGTTTGTAGCTAATGCGGTTGACTGTGTTTGTGTTGGATCCCCCCTTAATACCCACGGAAAAATTGTTTTTCGGTAATACGTGCACATTGCACTTGCTGTACTTCCTGGTTTACGTGTACATACAAGTTTATTGACTCGTGGAGAATGCAGTCGTATTTTACAACAATCATTTGTTTTGGGAAATTCGCGATATTACTCGTGAGATTTGATAAAACTGGATTTTTATTGGCAAAAATTCTGCAAAAAATTAACTTTTGAAATTATCAGTTCAGTGTCGTTTCCTTTTAATATTTAAACTTTTTAAAACTAGTAAAATAAATTAGTTGTAAGTGGGGAGATTTCCTTGTTAGCATATAAAGCCTACAAAAATGGAAACAATACGGCTGATTTGGCTAAATAATAAAATTAACTCATTTGCTGTGGGTCGCCAATAATGGGCTATCTTATTGTTATCAAAGATCTTGGATTGTAGTGTGTGGTAGTAATTGATTAGAAAGGAGCAATTCAGTCATTCTACTCCATAATGAGTTTGTGACTACAGATTGCATGTCTCGCCATCGCTCACCGTTTAATCCAATCATTTTAGTACTAATTAAACTCAACTGAGTCATAAACACGCACAAATTCTGCCAGCTATGCTATAAACCATAAAAACTCAATAGCAATGCAACTGTGAGGGGAATGCACGGACACAAGGAGAGCATGCAAGCATTTGACGTAGTCAAGTTATTTCAAATTCAAATTCCACCAGTGGATGAACTCAAATTGTGTTAAATTTTGATTAAATTAATCTAATATTTAGTTTTCTGAAAACATGGAAGGTTCAATCCATTGCAATGCACAGGTGCAGAGTACAAACACTGTTTTTGCATTGAAATAACACGCTTTGAGTCTTGCACAGGAGATGAATTTCCGGCGTACATAAAATTTTGAAGAAAGTGTAATGAAATTTCCTCCAAGATTCCCTTGAAAGTCTTTGAAAACAGGATGTTTATTTTTGTGAGAACTCCTTTGCCTAACTCCCATTTCTCAGACCCGAAATTAAATCACTTTTCAAATTGAAACGATTTGAAGGCAAACATTCCACTTATAAAATCAATTTTCCATCCTATTTATCTCCAAGATGCCTGCCAACAGAAATGATATGATGAACACACCACAGCATGGGTATGTTTCCTGCCAAGCCAAATTAAGGTTAACCTGCAATTAACATTGTGGGCTCCCCTAAAAATTTAAATTAAGCAAAAACCAACAATTATTGCTCAACACAGCTTTCAGCTCATTGACTCCGTTCAAACCCCTTGTCTCCGTCCAAATATTTGCGTGCATCCGGCGGAGGGGTAAAGTACTCATGCAATTTATTCACAATTGAAGTAAAATATTCCCTCCACCTGTACTAACCCCAGCATGGAAATTCACAATGGAGCAAGGATGAACTGAAATAATTATAACTTTTGAGGTGCGTGTGTATGTCTGAATTTCCTTAGTATTATGTAACGACCAGGGTTTTGCCAAGCGAGCATGTGTATACAAAAGCTCCTAAGCCGTCGCCACCCTGGGTTAAAGTTGTGAAAAGGGGATTACATCACGGATTCGTCCTAGATTTAATTGACTGGCACACACACACACACACACACAGATGTATGATTATTATTATTTAAATAGCTCCCATTCATTTGAAATACTGTTTGCTCTTTGGTTAGAGTTTAATACCTATCAAATGCTAAGTAGGCAGACATGAGGAAAGGGTAAAATATGAAAATTTTAAAACTACGAGCCAAGCCAGTTCCTCCCCAACACTCTTACATTCCCAGAAGCCCTTTGTTCATGCCAAATGCCAGGTTTTCCATTTGATAATAATGTAAAGGGATAATATTTAGTTAGCGCCTTGTGAAATGCACCGCCGGCCAAGAGGGGTTTCGGCGGCTTGTGTCCAGCTGGTTAGACTTATGATTAGAGCAGTAGTAGTCGTTTCGTATTTTGCATCCATATCCAAATTGATAGGTAAGCTTAAAGTTGAGCAATTGTATTTCTATTATACCATACTTATGTGAGTTACTATTTTGTTTGCATTCCAAACTATTAAATTTAAATGTTGGAAATTGATGGGAACACCTGCCTGTCCCCCTTGCATTTCCTCTTTAGAAAGTTTAACTTTCACAAATTCATTGGTAGGGCTTTTTTAATGTGGAATTTGGATTGAAATAATATTGTGTAAGTTTAAACGTAAGCTTTACGGCGTACTTACCGCCTATTAAACTCGAATTTTTTTAAACTCATTTTAATTTGAAAAGGAATACCGCAGTTTTTTCCGTCGTGCCGATTAATATTAAAACTTTTAAAGTGCTTATATGAACATGTTGTATAGTTTCAGATTTCCCGTCTCTGAGTGCAATAAGAGATGACACTTTCTTCGTAATTTTAAAAATCATTCAAAAAATGTTCAAAATTTTAACTTGTAACTTCATTTTTTTTCAGGAGAGGGCTCTGGAAACGAAGACGAGGAGACTCAGGAGCTGAATGGAGACGGAGAACTGATCAATCCCCGCAGTGCATCTCAATCATCCCTCAATAATTCTTCCCCTGGAGACACACCACCGACAATGAGTTCCAAAACCTCCCTCACTGAGGTTTACCCAAAAGAAGGGGGCGGGGCTCCAAGGACACCGACCCATTCCGATGAAAATGGATCCACGGATCCTCATCACTCCAATTCCTATCATCCTCATCCCCACCATCACCACCAGTATCACAATGGCCACCCCCACCCCTCCTCCCACCACTACGGCGGCAAGGATAAAACTGGTGAAGTTCGAGACACCACTACCGCTGCTCCTCCCCATACAAATGGCTCGGATCGTGGCTACCATAATGGTGGATCCCATCATCACTCCGGCAGCAATGGCTACTACCAAAATTCATACTACCAACGGAATTCTTACAATAATTACAGAAACTCACATTATGAGGGTAGGGGTGGTGGCGGTGGAGGTGGTGGTGGGGACGGGGGCTACCAGGGCGGTGGTGGCAACGGCGGTTCCGACTATGGCTACTCATCTCAATCCTCAAGATATGGTGCAAGATTTCGTAAACCAAGGCCCTACTCATCTAATTACTACTACAATAATGGGACGGGGGCTGCTCAGCAAGGGGATACGACGAATCGACCCTCTTATAATCAAGGTATGTGAATTAGTATTTTATAGGATAATGCGGGAAATTTTTGATAGGGGATTAAGTGTAAACGTAATGTGGGTGAGTTGGGGAAGAAATGATGGAGGGATTCATTTAAAAAAGGATTTGTTCCCCATAAACCACAAACTATTAGCATTAATATCCATTATTATGTAGGCCATGGATATATCAGGCTTCGGAGAACATTTTTTCATTATCCACTTTGCTCCATGTACTTATGACTTTGACTTGACTGCAGGAAGCGTCGCGTTCGTGCGAGTATTGAGCATTTCCTTTATGACTTTGGCTCCAGGACTCCTGGAATTTGGTTTATTAAAGCAAAGCTTCAGTTCAGTGAACCGCCTCCGTTTCGTCTCGTTGCCAGACGAGTCTGGAAGTGGAAACTAATAGGACGGCTCAAAGGGAGCCTTGATATGAATTTTGATAGTAGAGTCAGTATGCTTTGCCAGGTTCCCTGAATGCTGTGTCCAAGCATAATTAATTATTGTCGTCGATTCTTCCTTTAATTATGTAAATCCCCTCTTTCGAGGCGAAGGGTGAAGTTGCTTGGAACTAATAAAAGGCAAAACCCCTTTTGTGAAGCAATCGCTTTTCTCGCCCACTCCACTCAAGGCTGATACAATAGACTTTTTCCAGGGTAGTCCTGGCCTGGCTTATGCATGTCTGGAATGAAACACACTCCCTGCACTTTTATTAAATTCACATTCCCAACTTTGACTACGGCTACGACTTCAATCTACATGTTGCGGAAATTACAATATTACTTGGTTTTCATTAGTGGAGCTGGTGTAAGGAGTATGTACGCACATAGACTGGAGAACAAGACAGTGAGAAATGAAATTTCATTTCAATGTTGATACTCAAGGAAAATACAGACGAATAGTTTTACGACATATCGATGTTTAACTTGTAAGCCAGTGTTTTATTAATATTTTAATTATCCTTACCATTGGTGAATTCTAGATTGGTGGAACACAGGTCACCCTAGCCAAATTGAGCGGTAAAAGGCTTAACACGACTGGTAGTAAATGAAATATAGTAAAGATGTGAGTGTGACGAAGTTCAAAAGACATCAAAGATATTTCCAAAATGAAAGCTCTCAACTTGAGTTTCATTGTAAAACAGTATGAAAGTTCGGGAAGATTCAAGAGATGACTTACTTCGTCTGAATTCTTTGACTGTGTACAAGAGATTTTATTGAGAATGAATTTTGAAGAAAGGGCTTGGCAATGCAATGTGGCAATGGGAATGCCAATTTATTCCTCAGAGGAAAATTGCAGAGACAAGCACCCATAAAAATGTCGCCTCCAAGGAGGATTCCCTTGTGCAAGTCACTTGTCACCAGCTTCAACACTTCCAGCAGCTTAAGATTTGCTTTTTTCCCCAAACCCCCAAGTCGACACCATCTCCGCCCACATCATACTTAATTCACACCGAATTTCCTTTATTTTTAACACTGAAATTCGCTTTGGAGGTCAATGGATTTTCAAATGTGAATTGAGTGGGTGTATCATCAAATGCCATTTCAAATGTCATCCAACTCAAAGGGCAAACGCAGTTTTTTACGTAATTTATTAGCAGACTGGAAACCATAATACGGGGAACTCGGAGTTTTAAGAAAATAATAATTGTGGACATTGAGATATCTTGTACTTTATTAGACATCATCATATCAAAGAATCTTAATGTTTGTAAATTGAATTAGTAATTCTTATATCAATAAATCTTAAATGGTTGGTTCCTTTGCTCTGTTGTTTACTGTGGGAATATTTTTTAAATGGGAAATATTGCGCGTGGCTAATTTATTATTTCTCATGGGATATGGAAGGAGTTTGAGTACATTTGTTGGTTCTAATTTTTCATAAACTTCCCCTTAATTGCTTTCATTCCAAGACAAACCAAAGTCCGAGGCCTATGATTTCTTCTCCACACTATTCCATTAACCCTTCTGGTGGTTATTAGAGTGTTATAAATATGCCCATTAAATTTAACGATTCCTGGCAGAATCCACTACCCTTCAGCATCATTTCTCACGACATGTCCTTTTTCCTCGGGCGGGTTTCCTCCTCCGATGAACTTATGGGATCCCAGTTGGATTTGAAGGAGGCATATTTTTCCCTTTTATTATTAGCATTTCCTAGTGACTTTAAGTGACCAGGCACTCATTAACTTCCCAGTCCTTGTGTGTTTGTAATGGCTACTTTTGTAGAGCTTCTTTACGTCATTAAATTGCCACATTTACGACTCTCAACTTAACCCCACGCCATCCATATTACTCGTTCGTCAATAATGACAGGAACGGCCGACCATACTAGTCCCATATCATATCACGTCCCATCCCATGAATACGGAATCGTTTCCCCTTCTTTTGAGTATTTGAATTTCCGGGTCTAATTGCCTCAATTTGAGAAAACTCCGTTCCAGGGGATTTTTACTGACTTTGAAGCAGCAGTGCTCCTGACTCCTTAAATTTTACACTTTGTGTGGTATGGTATGGCAGTGAAAGAACTGACGGAATTATTTCAGTTCGCTGCCTTTGCCTGCCTGTAGTTTAGTTTTTGATCCTTACCGTACATGTGCTCGTGCTGTGTCGTATGGATGATGTTCACTGCGCAGGTTTGGTCTCCATAATTTATTCCCTGGTTCCACTACATGTACCAAGATTGAAGGTCTGAATTTAACAAGTAGAACAAACTAGAATAAAGAATGTAGAGGAGAACAACTGGTCGCATTCATTAAGTATTTTTTTTCCTCCGTCCTCTCCAAACAGCCCAGGAGTCAGTCTCTATTGCACTAATGACAATTTGCATTACACTGGAGTGCACCGCGCGGCGTCGGGCGCACCGGGCCGCGGCCCCACATTTCTCTACAGACTCTACTCCATGTTTATGGAGATTAGGGGAGGGAGACGAACCAAATTATTCCTGTGTTCCACCAGACACTAAAACATGCTTTGGGATTCTTTAATTTAATTGCTGCCAAACGTGAATTTGCATAATATTTAATGAAATAATTTACAAGCATTGTCAAAGCCATGGGAGCATCTGTTGTTGTCGTAGTGGGCTTAGTATTCAGTTTTTACATTTTGCATTTTGTTTTTTTGGTCTTGTTCATGTGAAAAATGTAAACTGTGGATTTTGCAGTGCGGAAATGGTCGAGAACTTTAGATTTTTTGCAGATTCTTTTTGGAAATGTACATATTATTCTCAAAATTTTAATGAAAACAACAAAATCAGACATCAGGCGACTCAATGACGATGGATGTAGGTATTCGAGTGACTGTAGATTTGAACAATGGCGCGGTAATCAGGAGCCTTGGTAAGATTATGGTGGTAATGATGTCGGAAGTATTTGAAAGAGGTGTGAAATTATTCAGTGAAATTTTAAACACGGACCCAGACATTGTTGACTGACGGATTTTTTGGAAAGAATGACGCCGAGTCCGTCCACGCATGCATGTTGTCCTCCTTTTACATTCCATTGTAAGGTGTTTTGTTTGTGAAGGGGCTCTTTCCATTGTTAACATTTCCTGACTGCTCGACTTGTAAATTAGACTTTTGAAGACCCTAACACCATCAATACAAAGGAAATCTATCTAGTTAGTAGCGCACTCACAAAATTTAAGCAAACTGCACCATACCTTGAGGCATGTAGCAGATCGCTTCGACTCAAAAACTTATCTGTGCGTGAACGTGACTTGGGAATTGTACCTTGTTTCTTTTCTGTATGAACTTTTTTCCAGTAATTGGAGAAAATAAGTAAAATCCTCCCAATTCCCCATCCCAATTAAACACACAGGACCGACTTGCTGCTTTCAGAAAGGGGAAAACTAGGTCGCTGGGTTCAAATGTTGGTTCATCATTCAGGATTGGGGTTCGTGATTGGTGTTGAATGGTTCGAGAGCAACCGTCCGAATTCTAACTTGTGTTAATGAGAAGTGATGAATTAATGAGCTCGGAGCATTCGTAGAGGAGTCCTCACTGAAACCAGATCAAGGGTTTAGCATCTAGTTAGTTTCTCTAGACGCAAGGCGTGTGTGTTTTGTTAACTATAAGGCTGGGTGTGGGGCTTGGTTTCTGGCTGGGATATTTAATAAATATAAGACATAGGGAATAATGCACAGTCTATTTATTGCTGAACAGCTAAAATTGTCGTATACACAATACACACTCAACACTCAACAATGGAACTGTAGATTTAGTTTACCTGAAACTATAATTAAAATTAATTAATTTTACGTCTTCGAAGACAAACACACATTGTGGTATCTAATAATAATTTAAAAAGACAAAAACATATTGTTATGTTTATTCATTTAGAAACTTTATGCATGGAACCAGTTGGTTGCGAGAATGTGATAGCCTCTTCACGTGTATGACTATGACCCGTTTTACAAAGAAATTCAGTACAAAAATAGTTGGAAATATGTTTGGAAGAAGAGCACTGACGTCTTCAACTGTTTTTTTGAACTACTGCCATGACTTCTTTTAGTGACAGCTTTCTAAGAGCTAAAAATGCCATTTGAAATGTAACAGTTGTTTCTAAGTGAATTGAAATGCATAAAATGTCATGCTAGTGGTCATCAAATTCAAATGACCGTCCAATCTCTGGATTGAATAGAATAGAAAAAACAGGTACTTTCAGGCCACTGGCTATAGTACAGTACATCTGAAATGGAATTCTGTTTTAATGGGAGTCGTAATATTTTTTGATTGTTCGGAAAGTAAAAAATTGAAAGTGGTTTTTGCAAAGAGCTTTTGCATCTTGATTGCATCCGAGTATGAGTTTTTTTTATCTTTGTACTTTGGGTTTACATACAAGAATTACATTTTGAATTGATCGTTCAGCAAGTTGCAGGGCGTATTTACTCGATTTTATTAAAAGTACTTACTATTCACTATACACAATAAAACCGCCCGGTGACACCTGCTGTAAAATTTTGTACAATATTATAGTGGCTTTTATTTTTATGGATCAGTCTGCAATCGCGCTATAAATTAGATTTCCTTCTTGGACGAATCGGTTATGTTACAATTAACTAAATCAAATGTGAAATTTTGTTTTCTACATTTTGTATTTGTAATATTTATGTAATTCCAATATTGCCGAGTAAGAATTTAAACATACTCTGTTTTGCTCAAAATCTAGCTTTCTCGAAGTTCAGATTCCGTGACACGATAATATTTAATTCCAGGTTTCTTATTCATTCGACTTGAATTTCATTGGAGCTGCATTGCATGACATCACTTGCATTTATTTCACACAGAAGCCATTGAATTTTGGCCTCACTTCCGCATGCAAGTTGCTGCAATTCCTTTGGTGTTCTATTCCATCTCGTTTGATGATTTTACATACCAAATGTGCAGCGTCCAGTAAAAAATCATGTGGTGCAACAAATGATGCAATTGTGGGATAAAATCCCCTTTGCCAGTGAAAAGGGCCGACCGACTCGGCTCCATAAATGCATTACATGCTGGTCCATAAAGACCATCATCAAACGCTCTCATCGGATTTCCAAAATGTGAAGAACCCAGTAAACCAGTTTTTATGGTAGCATTGGAAAAACTGAAAGTGTTGAGGGGGAGGACTCACTTGGTCTACGATTACAGTTGATGATGCTGTTTGGAATCACATCGTCCACAACGGTGTAGGTTGAGGTCGTAAGGAGGAAGCAGAGTGGAAAAAATTGAGCGTAGTTTGTGTGTTTACGTACTTAGGGAGGGGTTAAGGTTTCCATGTTTAACATCATCAACGGAAAATCTGCAGATGAGGATTTCACACGCTCAAGTGTCCATGGATGTGGGTGACATCTTCATGCATCATAACATGTTTTGACATCTTTCATCTAGCCAGGCTTGCAGGCAGATTTTTTAATTTTATTTTATAAAATACTTAGATTTTATTGATAAAAATATCTCGGATTCGTCCAAATAGGATATGTCCAACGTTATGCATACATACAATACAAAAATTGATAAAAATATAGATTCTGTTCTTAAGAATGACTTTTGTATTGATATTACTTAATATGGATACGGCATTCGTTTGAGTAATATTGTCAATGTTGACATTAGACCAAACTAATGGCCGTGGAATGAAATGACACTCCATCAATGTAACACAAATTGCTTTACGGATTTCACGCGTGGAAATTTACGAGGAATCCATGCTTCACCGCAAAGGTCTTCCGCTCAAACTGAAGCGAGCTATCATTTAATACGGGCAATTAAGATTTCTCTGGAATGTCTTCAAGAAATACAGGGATAGAACCACGAAATGACATGAATTTGAGCAGCCCGCTTAAAGTGATGAAAAGCTGAGACTGCTCGCTCTAATAATTCCGAGGAAATATTTTATTGAGACATTAAATATTAAATATTTTGCTTTGATTTTTCAGATGAGTACACAAAAATTACGACTCCACGGCAAGATGTTCTTTTTAAGAAAGGCTACTTATCTCAACGTAAACCGGCAGCTCAGTCCTCGGTGGACAGCACTTCTTCCGCCACAACTCCGTCTGCCTCCACCAATGGCACTCCTGACACCCATTCCACAAATGGCGTCAGTTCCGGTGAGCAATGAAATTACATTTTCCATTTACCATGTAGTCAAAAGTCAAATTCATAAGTTCTGTTTCTCTGCTCAATTACTACATTTGGATACCGTGTGGTGAATTTTATATTTAGCAACTTATTAAATTTAGTACTAAAGGTTAGATTTCAAAGATATTTGGATTAAGTTTCATACGGTTCTTCAAATTTAAATCTTGGTTTTTTTGGGTAGGAAAAAACTTCGCAAATCAGAAAATTAATAATCGATCTGCATTGATCTAAAAAAAATACTGAAGGAACTAATGCTAACTGCATGGCTTTTGCCTGCCTTGTGAAAGTTGCTCATTCAGTGCTGCCAATCACATAACACATAAGAGGATGAGCAAGAATTTGTTAAAAGTTCATCGACTCCAATCCCAGTCCCAAATACAATTAGCGCCTGAGTTAATTATACCATGTAAAAATAGATAATTGGGAAACGGGATAACGTTGAAGCCCAAGCCTTTCCTGGCATTAGAATTAGTATACCCAATTCTAGAAACTAATCAGGATTTGAATTTATTTGGAATGTACTGTGGAAAGTTCTACTATTTGATTTGTACATAAATTCTCGGAATTCGAAACTTTTTCTATGGAAGGAAACATGTGGGATGAAATAGAATTTGCCCTGACACTTGGCACTTCCACGAGTCCCATGAGATTGCCTGCTTTGCATTGGATTATAGTTAGGTGTAGTGTTGTAGATTCATCGCATCCTTGCGAGCATGAGAATTTGTGGTAGATGAGACATGATATGCCACAAAGTCTCAGGATTCAAGATGAATTGCTCAAACGGATACTTTTTTATAAAGTAAGGAATCATGTTTTAAAAATGTACTCGTCACTCCTCCAAATCCTTCAGCGTAGGATCCGAGGTGCTCTGCACATGCTGAATTTGATACTAATGCGTTGGTCGATGGACCGTTGCACTTTGTTGAAATCTGAGTAGAATTAATGATTGTGTTAGTTTCGAGGATAGGGAAACATAGGATCTGGAGAATCTCGCTCAAATCGGATTGGTTATGATGAAAATGAATGATTGTCATCCCTTGACAGTCCCATGCCTCATTTACTTTTAAATTGGGTTTTCATGTTTTTAAGTTCTGCCTTATGGTTTGTTACCAGCTCACTATCAGTTCTTGTACTAAGAACAAAATCCATATGTTTACCATTTTAGAGTCATAATCTCTACTTCGTTAGAAAATGTGACGTGTTTGGGAAAATGATTACTAAATGTCGATTTTCTTTCTCTTTGATATTATCCAATTTCAAATCCTAAAATTCGGATAAAACCCGAACTTGTTAGAAATCATTTCGATTCAGGGTTTCCGTAGTAGTGAAGAAGCTAACGGATCCCCAAAGAGGACTTGGTGGAGTCGAATGTCGCTTTCCTCAGGGTTAGCTAGCTATTTTTTGCTTCTCCAATTTTACAAGCCAATCCATTTATCATTTTACTCCTACTCCGTTATCTTGGATGTGACATATTTTCTTGCGAGTTAGAACTTAATTTCGTGCCATGTCAGTATACGAGTTTGGAATGGGATTGTGAGAATTTACGGGTTTTGTGTAAAGCACCGCACCGCAACCATGGCTCACTGTTTTCGTTGGGCACCCTGCCTTCCCTGACCTGGGAAGCCTATAAGATTACGGGAATACAAACAAAGGATTTCAAATTTATATAAATTTGGACGTGTGAGACCTGCCGTTTGGCTTAAAACACAAGTCATGTTGACAACAAAGCCTGCTTTTAACACACCCCGAATTTCCTTGGCTCCAAATTAAAAATGCAAGGTATGTCCCTCCTCTCTTGAACATCTCATTACTTCGTAGAAAAAAAATGTCTTCAATTTGTCAACCCCTACGCAATTCCGCAATACGATTCAAAATGTCATTTGTTTCAGTTGAAGGAGAACAAAGAAATAATTTAAAAAATAACTCCGTGGTATTTAATTCAGCCGTGATGGCGGTGGAGGACGAATCCTCACACCTGTTCTGGATGAAATATTAAGGATCCCCCGGGTTTTCCTCTTCATATTAAATTTGTTCGAAGGGAACGAAGCCAAAGAGCATCACAAGTAATGCGGCGGCACATATATTCCTACTGGACTAAATTCAACTGGCATTCGGATTCCCATGTGATATCCAATGTTCGGAGTATATTTCATCCTGGGATTACTTACTATGCATACTTGCAGCCAAAGGTGGAGTTTCTCCTACAAACAGACGGGGTAGAATTTGGGATCTGTTTGGAATGTCAACCATGACATTCTGTCGGAAAAGGTTTGCACACTTTTAAAGGAACTCCTCCGACGTGTCTAGCCACATTCTTCGGAGAGATGGATCGGAGGGAACAATGGCGAAATTGAGTGATGTTGAAATGAATTATGAGCCAGAATATTTTAGGCCGTGATTTATGTGGGCTTCATTTCCGGCTTCTCATTTGAGTGAAAAAAAAAGCCGACGGCGTACTGGAGCGTCATTCAAAAAATTAAAAAAAATTAAATTAAAGTATTGTAAGGTTTAAGTTCCGTTCCAATTACACGGATTTTTAAGTTTTGATTGTATTCTCATCCCATGTTAATTTCAAACTCTTGCCCTGTTCGTGGAATTCAAGCAGCTCAATCCATTCATCCAAGCCAATAAAATCAACGGCAATTGTTTAAAGCTAATATTTGTTTAATGATATATTAGCGGATCCCCAGGATCCGATGATGTTTTAATTCGCGAGTCATTTTTTGGAAATACTGAATGCATGTATTCCTCTTATGTGTTTACTACGAATGACGACTTCCTGGCGTTATTTGGATTATTGATGCAAGATTTGCAATAGCCAGCAATGTTTGATTACCCTTCGTTTTGTAACTGTTCTCATTCATGTCAGACAGTCATAAGGTTGTGACAGGAGCTGCTGCTCCTTGCAAACAAACCTCGCGTAAACACGAATTGTATTCAACTCCACTCCCTCCGTTTGCATTTCAATTTTCCCTCGTCTATTATCCTTTGGCACTGGCGACACTAATATTTATATTTCGTCCTCCACAAACCCTGATTCCAGGATTCACTTCTTTGTTTGAACTGAAGCCAAGTCAGACGGGAGTCTATTGACTAAAAAAAGCCCTCACATTTAAATGTACGTTCGTACTAGTTACGTGGTGACAACTCCCCTGTCGTGCTAATATAATTTGATCCGTCGTCCTACTAATGCCCATTTTATCCCGTATAAGTTGTCAGATGAGATTGTGCCTTGCCGTGAAGCCGATATCTCATTATAATTGAAACCCGGCTCCTCTTCACCTGTATCCATCCAAAAATATTATTTACAGACACCAGTCTCCCGATAATGTGATAACACAACACAACCCATCCGTCGTGTGAGGTGATCCAGCAGTGCGCGTCAGTGAGTCGTGGTCGCAATCCTTATCAGTTTTCAGTTTACTGACTTCCTTTGGACCCGTGTCATCGATTTGCTCTTTTTTCGCCAGTCGAGCACGCACGTACGTACGTACGTGCACCGCCCACTTTTGGCAACCACATTAGATTTGCAAATTCATTTCAATTTTGAAAATGATCAAAGCCTTCCCAGTGTCAGTTGTCCTTCTTTTGGTCATAATTCCATCATTAGTTCGAATCCATGCATCAGTCACGAGTCCACTTCCCTCCGATGATGAGGATATGGTGGAGTACAGTGGAAGTGGGGATGACGAGTCAATTCCTGGGCGAAGCGACGACGATTCATTCACAAATCCAATCTACGAGGAAGATGAATTTGGAAGTGGAGGGACATGGAAAAGAATAATTTTTAATCAATTCGACACAGAGGATGATACGGCGGCAACAGAGGATGACCCCGAGAATGAGAAATGGGTGGGGCTGGGTTTCAATGAATCTTGTTCTTGGTCCGGTCCCTTTTGTGACAATCATGTGTTCCAGTGCATTGACAATATTTGCAAATGTGGTGAAGACGAAGACTTCGATCCTATCCTGTACCTCTGTGTACCAGCTCAAGAGCCTAATTATTTTGAGAAGGATTTCAATGAGCCATGCAAAGATGACTCTGAATGTAACTACGCAGCTGAGCTCAGCTGTCAAAGGGATGGGAATTCATACAAAGGGATTTGCAAATGCCTGGCTCATCATGATTACAATCCCTCAAAAAAGATTTGCGAGCGAAGACAAGAGGAGGTGAAGCACGTCGTGGAATGTGAACATGATTTCGATTGTCAGAAGAAGAAATATGGTTCCCTGTCCCGCTGCAGTTCTACAACGGAAAAATGCGAATGTTGGGATACTTTGAAATACTTTGGAGGGGAGAGTGACATGGGGGTGGCAGATGGGAAATGTCACTACAAAAGAAAGGTCAATCAGACTTGTAGACAGAAAATTGAATGTGTGCTGGGTTATTCGGTGAATGCAGACTGCCTCCCTTCTGCCAGCTACAATGGAGAGAAAGTCTGCTCCTGTTCACCGGGTGCCAAATGCGATCAACATCATTTCCAAGGCCCCAGCCCTAGTGGGTCGTCTGGGTGTAGGCAACTTTGTGAATCGATTGTGATAGTTGTCCTCCTCTCCATCCTCACACATTTCCTCAGACTCTGATTGTGTCTAAGTTTGTACATTGGACAATGTTGCAATAATCTAGGCCTAGTTTTATACTATTTATCTGTGTATTGTTTTTGTCAGACGTGTGAGCAAAAGTGTTTATCAAACGGGATGTGATATTAAAAGTTGATAAGAAATTATAAATAAATTTTAACGTTTATTAACCTACAAGTTATAGGGAAATGTCACACTTGTAGAAAAAAGTGAAAGAATGGGTTGAAGATCTTGAAGTCATTTTATATTGAAATTAATTTGCTGAAAAGGCATATTTAATAGAAATTAATTTGCTGAAAATCGTGACTTGGATGGTTTTATTTGTGGATTAAGTGCTTTTTGGATTACACGTATTGACGTCTGATTAATTTAGCCATTAAATTTGATTGCGCAAAACCAGATAGCGATCACACGTTTGGTAATTGTGCAACAGAGTTATGCGGTATGATTTCAATCGGATCAGCTCTTTGTCATTTAATCTTACGTGTGTGAATGTTAATGATCTAAAGATGATCAGGCGAGGGCGAGAAATAGCGAACTGCATAGCTTTAGATTAGACAACACATTTATTCCAGTACTGCAGCGCAATGCTTAGAAGTAATGCAATTTATAAAAGCCGGTACTCTGGTTTGATCTTCAATGCATTTGTGAAACACTCAATGAAACAGAAGATATGCATTACGAGTACGACAGGGGAAAATGATGCATAAAGATCATTTTATTTAAAGCAGCGGATAAATGTGCATGTGAGCATTTGAAAATACGAAAACCAGAATGCCTTGACCTTTGAGAATGGGATTACTATGAGGCTCTGTTGGCAATACGATAATCGACTCCCAACTCCCATTCCAGCCCCATTAAATCAATTTCAATGAATCTTAAAAAGACCGTCAGCTCTTTTGTAATTTTGGCACAAATATGAGAGAGCATAGATTTATGCGTGAAGGTAATTTAAATATAGACGACTGACTGTCGCAGTGATCCGAATATCCTAATGGTCCATATTGCCATGTAGTACTTTAGTTCAGTTTGGAACAAGGTGTACAAAATGTAATGCTAAAAATTAAAAGAAGAGATACGAGCTAAGGAGCCGAGCTTTGTCTATTTTGAGATCAATCAAGAAGGCGAGGGATTCAAAAATAGAAAGTCGTTTGCACTTCCCTTCACACATTTAGTAGTCACACACAACTCTGCACCCAAACGCCCTTTTGAATCCCCTTAGCATTACAACAGGAAGGGCAAGGGATGTGAGTAGGTTATTCTATTTCTTTTGTTTCTTTTAGAACTCAGATTAAGTGTAGTTCTCTTCACGTGGGTTTTTACGACTTGCAAGGAGTCAACTTTAAATTGCTTCTTCCACGTAGTCAAGTGTTGAAAGGAACCGATGCAAATTACTCAGCCGACTAATGATTTTTCACATGCGAAATGGGAGTCTAATTTGAATTTATACGAGTTGGGAACGGGACGTTAAAAACTCCGCAAATTGTTTTAAAAGTAATCATTTGTATTGGTTTGAATCTGGAATTGAATGAGTCACTTGCTCTGCTCGGTCGTAATTTCATTTGCAACTTGCCACCTTTGAGAGGGGGTTGGACAATTTAGTTATGTGACTTGCGTATTAAGTTCAAACATTTTACTTCAACAAATAGGAAAAACCCACCTATTTACATATTCGAGTTGACATGATAAATTCTGCTTTACAATTTGCAACCATACTACAAACCATCGGGAATCCCTTTAATAACAGCAGATATTAATATTGTGTACCTCCTAACTATTAGTAACTGATAAATAGTCATAATAGCATGTAAATTCTAATGTATACCGGGAAGCTGTCAACACGTCCATGTTGAATTTATGCATTCAAATTTAGACGTTTGAGATCTATATGTTTTCCGGACTCAAAAAGAGAGAATTCATACTGACTTCTAAAGAGCGACATGAAACATAAGGAATACATGTTGATTTGAAATGACGGAGTACTTAGCCTTATGCTTCCATTTTGTAAATGAATGTATTCTGTTTTATTTCCAGACTACTCGGAAGGATTTGAGAACGGCGAGACTGACAATGGAATTCCTCCTTACGATGACACAGTGTACTACGGACCACCTGCTGAAGCTGTCTTCACGGATCCGAACACTGGCCAAGTTTATTACGGTCAGTCAGTTCATTTCCATTTTCAATTCAATTGAGTGTCTTGTGATTTGATTGCGGAATTCCTGATGGTACCCTCTCTGTTATTGTCTCCAATCACATTGAGTGACTTCTTTATTACTGTCGATTGGAGAATTACATTTTATTCCTACTTCATAAACAAAGTCGTCAAGTTGTAATGTTTACGAACAGTTGTCAAATCTTGTCAACTTTCTTTAAAAGCGTTAAAACCACCATTGTGATCTGAAACCAACATCGTAAACCTGAACTTTACGATGTACATTTTATTATAGTACAAGGTGTAAAGCGGTTTTTATTTCTCCGGGCGGAAGATTGAAAATCGTATTACTTTTCACAATGCCCAAACACCTGTCCGAAAACTTTCCCAAGGAATGATTGCAAAGAACTCATTTCTTTCCTTGCCTGAATAGTTTTGTGAGTCACGGCAAATAAAACCGGGGTAGATGGAACACGGGAGAGGAAAGTGGATGGACAGAGTAAAATCAATTGGGGCGGAATACATTCCCAACACCCATTCACCCAATAAATAAAGTTGGGGACATGGATGGCAAAGTTTTTCTTGAGAACTTATACTTTCATATTACCAACACTTTCTGTGGCTAACGAAATACGGCAAATGTCAAATAATATTGAAGATAAACATGGGTTCCATTCGTAGCTGATTCTTTTTATGTGTTCCGTGGTTTTCCACCCTTTCGGTTCCGGAACATAATTGCAATCAAATTGATCTCCTCTTTATTCATACTACGTAGTACTTCCGTTGGATTATTAATATATCGATTAACAAAGCATAATTCAGACTCACAATGGAAAGTGGTATTCATTTTATATGTAAGAGCAGCGTTGTCGTCATGCTATTGTGTGTGTGTCGCGTGCTTCATTTTCACTCATTCTAGCAAAGGGAATATAATTAAGGGTAATTTTCACATCAAAACCAGCATGATTGGTTTTCATCATTAAATGAATTGCGAAAAAGAATTGTGACCTGTTCTGCGAATAAATGAGTTTTTCTTACTTTATTTTTAAATTGTTGTCATTGTAATTACAGGTCAGTGTTCCTCGAATGGCGAGTACTTTGATGCTTATCCAGTGAGTTCGGTCGTGGTAGCAGGCTACCCAAGTGCTCCAGTCTACTACCAATTGTCATACCCACCCATGGAATGGAATGGTGTTCCAAATCCGTATGTCCCTGTCGTCGCTGCAGCTGCGCTCCCAGTTGTCGACGATCAATTGCTGTCTCCGGCATTACAGGTAAATCCTTAATGCTTCTCTTTTACCGGAAATGTCCCATTACTTGCGAATTTACATAAGACTCCTATTTGCGAGGAAAGGAAAATGTGAAAGGGGTCTCGGAAATCTGACTAATCGAAGTGAAAGGGAAACAGGAGGCTCAGTTAGTAAATTATGAAGAACATCAAAATTGCTATTCCGGAGTAGATATCCCATTGCATACGAAATATAATGTGACCTCTTCCAATTTCTGGGTTTGAATATTGAGTGTCCTTAAACATTCATGTCATCCCGTTTGATAGTCTCATAGTCTACAAAGTATTGGTTCGGGTGGTGCATTGAAAAGTGTTTGGTTCCTTCGTAGATTTTCCAGGCAGAGCAAAAACTGAAGACGAGAGAAATTTGACGTCATGCTGGAATGGCCATAGGATTTGCTTTACCACTCCCCAGGAAGCCATTCAAAGACATGTCAAATTTCCTGATCTTCACATTTTTAGTTTTTTTATTCCAACAACTGAGGAATCAAGCATAAAATTCCGAACTTTATGCGCACCTTGTCGAGGTCCCAACTCCCAAATGCACTAAAAATGTCATTGTAGTTTCCGCTTACTGCCCTAATCCCAATATCGTCCCCGGCACCATCACTCGTAAAAATCGAACCGCCAAAACCACATCTACTGGATTTGCACTGCCTTTACTTCTTGAACTAGCACACCTAGTGCATTTCTTACTCAAAACGCGAAAACCTTTGGTATATTAAAAAACGGAGGCGATCATTACGAAACTGAATTTTTTTAAATTAAATTTTAAACCTGTCTATTGCATTGCATGGGAAGCCAAAACAGCGCAAAAACTTCGTAATGTCAATATTTTGACAATAGTCCACATTTTTTGTGGTCTATGAAATGGCTTGCCGTAAAACCAATGCCAAGACTCCGACCGGTGCGCATTGGATTTGATGGAACAATGGCGGGTTTTCCGTTGACACTACCACGTAGCTAGGACTCTCGAAGGAAATATCTATTTACATTCTGCACGGAAAGCAGTCTTCTCGTCAGAGTGAAACTTTTGGAACCATCCCCTTTCCCCGAAGTAGTCCAAATGAGGTTTCCGTCCTGGAAGTTGCTAACAAAGTTCGAGAAGAACAAAAGCGATTGCCAAACCTTGAGCTAGGGTCCATGCTTGCTTGGCAATTCAACCCACGTTCACAAATTACTCTCTTATAATGATGAGTGTCAAAAAATTGTGCCAAAGTATGCTAAAATGATACCCTCCACGCCTGTCAAAAACGGAAACTTCTGCTCTCCTTAATTGGAGCGTCTGGCTTAATTTTAGTTTCATCCATCTGGAAAATGATGGGCATTTAAATCCTTAATTTTTGCTCCATAGATTGGTGAAGTCCAACCCAATACTTGGTCTACGAAGAATGGTGATGTGGAGGAGGTTCACTTGAAGAAAAATGGTGAAAATGGACGCAGTGGATCCCCACTACCAGCTCCAGAAGCTAAATCCGCGTCAAATGGAAAACGCACTGGAAAGGATGGAGTCACAACGAAGGGACCATCCCCGCTCCGTTCCACTTCCTCTTCATGTTCAAATTCATCTTCCTCACCATCTTCCTTAGCATCGACCCCAATGTCCCCTCCTTCCAATGGAGGTCAAATCCACTCTTTACCAGCCTCAATGTCCAACCTGAGTCTGAGTGGCTCTCCGTCTCATCTTCATCATCCCCATGTCCTTCCACATTTCTTGGCCACTGTCCCTCCACCACCGACCCATCCACATCATCAACATGGACCACAACCTCCACCTCATCCTTTCATCTATCAACATCCTGGACCCGGATTTGTGTACGGTCACCCGGTGTTCAATGGTAAGATTTGACAGTCAGTCGACAGCTAGTACCATTACACGAGAGGAGTACGAGCGATTTCGGGTTTTCTTTTTGAGTCGAGTCTCTTCTCCGTTCCGCCAACTATGTCTTGCTTCTTTTTCTCAAAGAGTGAGTTTGAAGGACTTTTAGTGCATTTTCCTGTTTTGTCCGAAATCCATTCTTTACATATAATGACATCCGTTTGAATGGTGGTGGGCATTTCGTGGTGAAATAATAGAATACCTAAGTAAAAAAAAGTGCCGTCGTAATATGCTTATCGTGTGCTGAAGAGTTACGAATGTTTGTCGAAAAGGTCACAATTCGATTTAATGAGTCTCACCAAAAGTGGATATTTCCCCAAAAACCTGTGCGCAGCTGTGTCCCACGAGAAGGAATTGGAACCTAAATTGAAATTCCAATGCAAATCCTCACTGGCACCAATTAACAGGGATTTGTAAGTTTTCTCCATTAAAACAAGATAGTCCTGCCCTGCTTATTAGGTTGTTGAGCTATTCACTGTCAAACTTAAGCTAGTTAGTTCCTCGCAGTCAGTCTAGGTTTGTTGATTCGGAGCTTCCAAAACATTCTGCTCCAGTAAATTAACGAGGCACTCCACAAAAATATTTTCACCCTGACTAAGATTCACCGCAACCCCAATGCAATGTCCACGGAGCGACAGATATTAAACAAGAGTGGATGGCCTGGAGCCAACTGAACTTTTGATTTCTATTTTGAGAGAATTTTTGCATCATTCCAACCCAGAAGTTTATTTTATAACAAACTATCTTAACACGTACCCCCTCACTCCATTGGCCCCCATTGCCTGCAAATTCTTACATGATCCTAACCAGGGCATACCACAAGAAAAAAAAACAGTGCCGTCATTCACGGGGTCGGACACGGGATTGGAAGATCATTAAGTCTGCTTCCTTTTGCACTGAAGCGTACACACTCCTTTCCCGGTGTCAGTATTCACAAAGTGCGCGGTCTTAACGGTTCGACACTTTATTTCCGCCCAGTAATACAATTTAAGTATAAACATTGTGTTTAATTGGGCATGAAGTACCTTAAAAATAAACATTCGACTTGGCAGATGGAAGTCTTGAAGAGAAAGTGAAAGGTACAAAATTAGTCAGAAATACTTAATTTCTGCTTCAAAACGGGGTTAGGCAACATTATAGTACATCAAAATGCAATTCTTTACAGCTTAATTACATTGCATTACTGGTGGGTAGTTAGTGCTTCCTTGTAAATCCTGTATACGTGCACCTGCACTCGAGCCTACCCCCCTCAACAAAATTTGGATTTAATTGTGGGCCACCCCTTTAAATATTTTGTAATTTCAATGTGAATGTCTGTGTAACTGTTGGATTCCTTTATTTCCGTGGTGGTGTGTGCTATTCCTTCAACTTAGTTTCTGTACTTGTTTTGGATTTAGTTTTTTTTTGTGGTGCGTGTTTAGGGGATTTGATTTGATTTCCTTTAGATTAGCTTTATTTACACACTTGCTCTCTACAATATACTGTATGTATACTTATTAGGTGTTGTGGTTCCGATTGCACCTACTGCTTCTGCTGCTGCCGCCGCATCAAGCAGTCTTGAAATCTCTTCCGATAGTCGAAAAAAACGTAAAAAGAGACGGAGAAAGAAAGACGGTCAGGTTAGTCCTTCTTTCCCCACACTCGCACTCACTCCACCCATTCACATTTTTCTTATTAACAAAGCCAGGGCACAGGGAAACAGAATTTTTACCTCCTTTTTAACTTGAGTCTCTTTTGTGTACTAACTCCATGTTATGGTAGGCCAACAACTAACAGGACGGGATGCCCAAAGAAATGCATCTGCAGATTCTTTTTAATTAAGGATGTCTCTTAAATTCAAATAACTTTGAAGCTCATATTAAAGCTTGAACTAATTTCAAAATACGGCTGTCGGGTTTCCTGCACGCAAATTATATTAATGGACTTGACCTTCCAACAGTTTAGTCATTCTATCCTCCTTTGCATGCACGCACACCTTGGCAGATATAATTCGGTGTTTTAGTTTTGTTTTAATGACTGTTGTAAATTGCTGCTCGCCTTAGATTAATTGTGGATCCTCTCAGTTGTAGTACACATTTTATTATTCACTAGCCCAATTCCGCTCATCCAGTTTGCTAATAAGATTAAAGGCACATTTTACTTCGACTAATTTTCAAACGCTAGGCCATGTCACGCGAAGAGATGGAACAATGCTAGATGACTAACGTATATCATATGGTTGTAATTTCAGTTGACAGATGAGAGTACCGACGACGATGATGAATCTGTATCAACCATTTCCAACAGTGAAGCAGATACATCACTCAAGGATAAACCTGAATCCACAAACCCTAATATAAGCAGCCTTGAAATCAAAGATTTGTCTTTGGAAAAGCAACCAAATTTTGAAGAAACCCCTGAAAATAAGGAAAGTGAGGCAAACAAAAAGGATTTAGAGGAAGACTCGAAGCCGGATTTAAACGAAGAATTACTTGACCACAGTCAAGCCGAGTTAATTACAATTAGCCCTGCACTAAGTAAATGTGAAAATGAACCACTGACAAGTGACAAGGACGAGGCGTCTTGCAAGACAGCAGAGCCTGCAGGCAGCCAGGATATCGACACTCCAACCAGCGACAACAGCACGGAAGAAAAGGGGACGTCCAGCGCAGAAGCTGAGAGTTGCAAACCTTCTGAATTAGGGGAACCCTCAACTTCTGCACTGACCCCATCAATTGAAAAAAGCGCATCACACAAAAAACCTGTTGACTTGACTGTTATTTGCCCCTTCAATTTATCCCAAGGCTCAGCATTTAATGACTTGCAATTATTGAGTCTCCAGCGAAGCCCAGACGGACTTGAGCCAAGCTCCCCAGACTCCTTAAATACAAATCAAAGTGTGGCTGGCTCCGAGATTGCATCAGTGAGCGAATCGGATTTGATGAATCGGACGACGTCTTTGGACGAAGTTGAAGAGGATTTACCTGCTGAGGAGGAGGAACTTCAATTTCGAACTTCATCATCTTCCGTCCAAAATAATACAAGTCCAAACATGTCAAATCCAATCAAAACTCCAAACGCATCCGAGGAAGATGCGCCCATGAGTCCAGTCTCCAGACCGGAGACTGTAGTTTCCTCAAAAACGTGGGAAAATAACAGTCCGAGCTTCACGCCGAGTGAATCAGCGGAACCATCTCCAAGCCCGGAAACTATATTTGAACGACAAATTGAACCATCATTTGAGACTGAGGAAATAATTTTACAAACGGACACAACCGAGGTCTATGTCCCAGACTGTGAATTCCGTTCCTTGTCGGATACAACACTGGAACCCCCAGCTGACAACTACGAGTCAGGCTTGAGCTCACCGACCCTTGAAACTCATTCTCAGTCTATTGTGAGTCCAACTGAAGAATTGGAAATGCCTGAGAGCATTGAAAAAATTGTAGCAGATGAAGCAAAGTTGGATGTTGTATACGCACCGGCCGAAGATATCTTCGAAATGGATCCAGAGCCTCCGGACGTCCCATTAGTTCCAGTGCCACCCATCAATCCATGCCCCGCGGAGGATGTCCCCGCGATACCTTGCAAAGTCGTTGAATCAACAAATTTAGCGGCGGAAAGACCAACCAGTATCACATTAGCTGTTTCTGAATGGCTAAAAGCTCAAGGTGACGACGCTTTAACTCCTGTATCTCAACTCCAGGCCAAATTCAAAGCTGAAATGGGAGAGGATGACGAGGACGGGGACGACGAGGATGATGATGAGAGTTTGAAGGCAGACGATTTTGAAAATTTAGAACAGAACCAAAAAAACGTGCATGGCAACCCTTGGGTGAGTTAACGTGAAATTTATGACGAAACCTCATAACGAAAATTTGTACATTTCTTATGAAATTTGCTGAAACTCAATTCAATTACCTAATAACACAGCCGAACAGCTATTTTATTGTAATTAACGGGAATTGAGACATTTAAACTCATATGAAATTTAAATGGAACTCATTTTACTTCGCCTGGAAAATATACCTAAGCATAACAAAGGTCTGCACTAAAATATTTTTTAATTTTATTTTAATATTTTATTCCAGGTTGTACCATCCAATAAATCCAGTCAACACCATTTGACTGGATTGAAGGTACTGCGGAGCAAAGTAAATGTTTCCGTGGATGGTATTTGCTCAAGGGTTGCCTGTGACTCGACGGCATCCTCATCAGAAAATTCTTTGACGAAGACGCCCAGGGCAGAGGAGGAGAATTTGACAGATGAAGATTCAGGACTGGAACATAGTTCTCCAGAGACTTCACCAATAAAGCCAAAAGTCCCTTTCAAACTCGAAGGGAGGACAAAATATGAAAAAGATTTGACGAATTCAGAACTGATGTCGCAAGAGACAATGGGACTTTCCCAAGATCGGAAATATCAAAAGAATTCATCTGCTACCATTTGTGATCCCCAAAAGTTTTCAAAGTATTATCAATTCGGTGTGGTTTTCGAGAAGGATCAAGGGATTGAGTTGGATGACGAATTGCTTTCAAATGAGGAGGTGATTCCGACTACCTGTAGAAAAGTGATGTTAACATGTGATTTTGATGACGAGGATGAAGAGCTTGGCACAATTGTTCCAGTAAATTCAAAGTTGGACAACTTCTCCGGAACAATCCAGCAGCCAACCCGAATTTCAAAGTTAAACAAGGCCAACGCTATCGTCCAACAGGATAAGACTGCTACCACTGCTGACGCTAACGCCAAAGCATTTTTACATGTGTATGTAAACCCATTTTCTTTGGCTTCCGAGATGGAGACGGATACTCCACGACAGTCCATGTCGTCACACCTTTCTCAGGATTTAATGTGGGATGACGCTGAGCCACTCCCACCATATGAATCCCCACCCCCTGTGGAATATCCTGTTCCTGTGTTCAGTCATAACGCGAATTTAAACGCCAAAATGATCCAAAGTCAAGACGATCAATTGGGACCGCTGATCCCTATTCCGCGTGCCATTTGTTGTGTCATCCAATAGGCAATTTGCATTCTATTCTGTTGTACATAAGGAACTTCATTCATCAGCACAACAATGGCATAATGATTCTACCTTCCTTTCGTGCTAATGAGTATTTTGGTGAAAATCCAGTTAGAGGCCCAATATTGCATATATAAGAAAATAATTAAGAAACATTCTCCAAAATTGCTCTCAAATTGAGTTCGGTTTGGACCTGTTTCTTGTAAAATATATAATTGATTGCTCTCACAAGCAATTTACGCTGTTGAGACTATAATGGCGTTGTGATTAGAGAAAACTTTTAATTAAGAAGGTACAATTAGTGATGATTGGAAACTCTAGATTTAAAATTGGGCATTACTTCCTTACGTGATAAAGCATATCTTAAGGTATACACCGTAAAGCTTCACTGATTAGGATTTACAGAACTTATCACCTTGCTCCCTTATAACAAATAAAATTTATTGAACAGTAAAGTCACGAAATCCAACGATAGTAGTTCTAGGCAAGAGGAGAAAGCTGTTTCTTAAGAGCTAAATGGAAATTAATTTCCGTATTAATTTTAAAATCAGGGATTAGGGAGGCCAAATACAGTATATATGATTACAAGTCAATCATTGTATTGCAGATTAATCCAAGCTTCAAAGAATAATGGTAGCTATTAATGTAATTTACAATCCTAGTTCTTGTTATAATACTTAAGGTATATCTTATGTATACGTTAGCTTAGTTCCAAGACGACTTCTTCCAGAAGAAAACGATGGGTTGAGTCTGTCTAGTCCATATAAATCTGTAGACAAGTTCAACTTTGACGTATCTAAACTAACACTCTTCAATCTTAGTTCAAGTGCTAGGATTTAAGGTATCATTCATTGGAGGCAATGTCTGCTAGAGGTACTAAATAATTATAAGCACGGAAGATTGGGAACTCATATTTTCTAATAGTAATATAATTTAGTGTTAGTTTGATTTAAGTGCAGCAGCATAAGAATAACTCATAATTTATAAAACTCGTTTATGAGTTGAGTTCACATCTAAACTGGATTTTGTCGTTTTTACCTATTTTGTTCCAAACTCGATTATCCGGAATGAAAGTGATGCGGTTTGTTTTGAATTAAGCTAATACTTTGATTCTTCTACTTAATTTTGTGCATTATTAGCTGAGACTTAATTGGTAAATTATACTTGTGATCTATTTTCAAGTTACAATTCCACCGGCATGAAAGACACTAATAAGGAGGGGAGAATTGAAGTCTTGTGCAATACTTAAAATTTATGTAATAAAACTACGCTATCATATAAAATATTGTCACAAGCAACCCACGACAGTCCTTTCCGCTTGCACTTAAATATTTCCCGTGCATTAATTCAGAAAGTGGAGTACTGGTAACTTAGCTATTGTTTCTTAGTCGTCTCCCAAAGGTTGACTTTCGCGTGCTACACAGCAAGCACATTCATGAACCCTACAATTTCGGAATTGGATTTTGAAAAAATTAAAACGGGTTAACTGTTATTGTAAATAGTTCTTAAGTAAATAGGAGTGGAGTGTGTGGATTACATATAATGTTCGAACTCTATGAAATTGTTTGTGAGCCTTTGGCAGGCAGATTATTTTTTCACCATAGTTTGCATTTGCGAGGTCAAAAAAGGTTATTACACTATTACAAATACTTTGCTTGTCATTAAATGTAATTCTGCACGCGACTCCCTTGGGTGTCCTGCAGAAGGCCAAGGGAGTGTACTTTGTAAATAACTTTAAGAAGTGATCCGTTGATGTGCAGGGCAGGCATCGGCCAAATGTTAATGTCCGACATCCTACTGTCGTTGTAATCTCAATCAAATCATAAGTGTCACTTTTTATGTTGTAATGCAAATATTGACGATGTAAAATCCCAGACACAATGAACGACTCTTGTAGCCGTGCCTTTTCATCTGACAACAAAGAAATTCGCGATTCAAACTTGCGTATGTGTGCAGAAATATATACTTGTACTGTATTTGTAATCGTATCTGATTTGTAATACATTTAAATGTCCATAATATTTACCTAACTTGACGTTTGTTCTTATACAGTATATAAAAATTTTCGAGAATTGGATGAGTGCTTGGAAAAAATTCGTATGTGGAAGTCTAATTTACAAAATACCTTCAAGAAATGTATTGTGAGGAATTGCCTCTCTGTTCATTAGATTGATAACTTTGTCGAAGTCATCACAATACAAAAATACTTGAATAATAATTACAAATATAAAACTAAGAAAAAATTAACGATATCATCAACACTGCCGCCTCTCGAATCTGGTGAAAATAGCTTTCTCTTTGGAGAAATGGAAAACTGTGCTCTGTTGTTTTTAGATGTTAATCTTAGTGATGATGATGGGTGAGTCTGCTGGGGCGGGTCATTAACAAATAAGAATTCTGATTTAGCCTAGCTGCGACTGGGCAGAATCAAATTCTTCATTAATTTTAATCATGCTAGATGTTGTGGGACTTGTAAAAAAGTTATACTTAGATTTAGTCTTTATTACTGCTGCTGCTTAAATTGGATATTCCTATTATCCAGGCTTGGATTGGGGTGATATAGCGGCGATTTAATAGATTTAAAAATAATTACAGAATGCGAAAATACTTAAAGGTGTAAAGAATATATGCACAGTTAATCGTCTATTGTTATTATGAAGGATTTCAAGGTTTTTTGAGTGATTGCCAATTGGTGAAATTGAAATATAATACTACAAATTAAATTTGTTTTTGGGATCTAATTATATAATTTGCACTCTTGTGTTCGCTATAATCTTCTTAATATATCTTTCTGTAATTTTACTAATTCCTTCCTTTTGAATACCGTTTCAACACATGCTTAAGAATATATAGCTAATGATTCTATACAGATTGGATCATCACATCAACTCAGCCTAAGGCGGTTGATTTATGAAAGAACTTTAAGTTTAGATTAATTAAGGTTAAGCAAACAATGCATTGAATATTGAATTTGTGAGAAGTGTGGCGTTGACGAATAAAATGCGCTTCACATTCAATTGCGGTGGTTCACTATTTATTTCAAGCCTAATCGAATCACACCAACAAAGAACGTTCAAATGTTCAGAGTGTTTTCATAAATTAGAATTAGGTTAGTTTCGACAGTTTCAAGGCTCTGTACAAAATTTTAGACTAAACGCTAGATAGGAGCTTTTAACTAGCACTCAACGAAACAACTTCTTGAAAATAGTTCTGAAATTTCTAATTTGTGCTAGTGCAGTGCTACAAAGTTACAATTACAATATCACACAGACAATATGAATGCAAAAGCAACAACGCAAGCGAATCTTAAGATCATCCGCAAATTGAGTAGTTCAGGAATTGATTATAATATCCAGTTGGTTTTGACGAGGTCAAACATAAGGTCAATAAAAGAATTAGTGCGGCTGTCAAATAAATGTCATTCGTCAGTGAGGATTTTGCGGGGCTAGCTAAACGAAATCATCGCTAAAACCCTTGCGCGGTTTTTCTGCCGAGAGTTTGAACTCTTAAAATGGTTTGCTATTTCCTTGGGATGTGAATTTCATTTTTTTTGTGAGTTTTGACTTCTATTAGTCAATTTCTAAAATTAGGCACGCCATGGATCAATTGAGGGATGTGAAATCACTACTAACAATTAAAGGTAATCTTTGGATTTTAATCGCACGAATCTAAAATTATATCAAATTATTAACTCGGAATTTTGCCCTGGATGGCAAGTAAATTATTACAATTTTTTGAGTTCGTCTATTGTGACAACGTGAGTAAGTAGTGCAATGTTCGTGTTACTTGGAGCTTAAAATGTCTTGCTATTTTCTATGTTACAGTGTTAAGATTAGTGAGGCCGACACTGGTCGGACCATTGCCTTTAAGCTGTGATCCTCATGACCTGGCAGGAGATTTGTGGGAGAGAGAACTAAAGGCGGATGTCACTGCGGTCCATGGCCTCGAAGTATTGTCAGTCGGACAATTCCTTCGCCTCCCCCAGGGGTTTGGGTAAGTTAGGATTTAAATTAAGAGCTTGTCAGTGTATATGCTGACACGGTATGACAATAACATTTCGTTTGATTTAATCGGCGTAGGAATATGTACCTTGGCGAAACATTCTCTTGCTATGTGGTGATTCAGAACGAAAGTCCTATTATGGTGACCGCTGTCACTTGCAAGGTATTTTGCATTCATAAGATCTTACGAACTTCTGTGAAATTTGAATCTAGCAAATATTATTTTTACAACTCAGGTTGAGCTTCAAACCCAAACCCAAAAATTTGTGCTGGCAGACAAGAAAACACTCGAGGAAATGAAATCAGGGAACACAATTGACATTATAATGAACCACGAAGTAAAAGAAATGGGGAAGCACATGTGAGTGCAGCGCATTTGTATCATCCAATCCATGATCATTAGCAGAATAAAATACCCACTCATTGACGATTTCAGGTTGATCGTTACGCTGTCATATTCTGTCCCAAACATTTCACCTCCAGAACCAACATCACTCGAACGCTATTTCAAATTTCAAGTCAAGAAGCCTTTGGACGTTAAGACAAAGCTTTATAACGCTGAGGTACAACCAATTGTTTCGAATGTAAAATTAAACTAATGTACAGTTGATATTGACATTTCATTTTTAAATCCAGTCGGATGAGGTGTTTTTGGAAGCTCAAGTTCAAAACATCACATCAAGCGCAATATGTCTGGAAAAGGTTGACTTGGAGCCTTCTGCCGCTTTCACATGTGAGTCGCGGAATATTTGACAACGATATACGTCGCAGTACCAGTACCATACATGCCTGATAATTACTTTTTATTCTTTGTTCAGGCATACCAATGAACAATCCTTATGACAGTGAAATAATAAGCAGGAATGAGCTTTCAAGCCTAAGGTTAAATACGAAACCATTGTGGCCAAACAGAATGCTAGATGTGGATTCATCATATCAGTTTTTGTATCGCCTCATTCCAAAGTTGGAACACGCAAGATCAGCAACAAACATTGGAAAGTTAGACATAATCTGGAGAACATCAATGGGGGATCGAGGCCGTCTTCAAACATCCCAACTTCAACGACAGGTAATTCGTGTTCTTTTGGCCATTATTTTTAAGTGTATAAATCGAGTTTGTTTAATTATTATTTATCAGCCACCAGTTCTAAATGACTTGAAGCTAGTCGTTGAGAAGGTACCCGACATTTCTTCTGTAGATAAACCATTCGACGCGAATATCAAGATTATTAATACTACTACGTAAGTAGTAAACACAATATTTATGCTCCAATGAATTCTGAAACTAGCATTTGAAATGTCAATTTCGGTTTCAGGAAACGGGAAATGGATCTTCAACTTGATTTAGACGCTTGTACCCCAGAAGGATATTGTTGGCTGGGCACGACGAAGACCAAACTTGGTTTACTGCAGGGAAATACTAAAACCGATCTAACGTTATCATTATTCCCGATACGCACCGGCCTAATTAATATTTCCGGCATTCGAATCACGGACTTGAATAAAGGTGAAAAATTCATATTTAACGATATCGCGCAGGTGTTTATAATGCAGTCAGCGAACTAAAAGACGGAATTTTGTATTTATTGAAAGTAAACTGTGAATTCGAAATTGAAACCGAATTGTGCATTTTATTATCACATGTACATTTACATCAAGGGGCTAAACACCATCAAATTTAATAATAACTGACTTCACTTAGAACCAGAAGTCTTTAGCATTTTAGCAAGTAAGTCTTTAGCGGTTTCTTGGATTTAGAAAGTGATTTAGTTCACAAATGTGCCAGGGACTTTCACTTGATAAGTATTGAAAATTAAACATGACAAAACAATAGCAAATCCCACTTACAAATAATACAAACAGGTTAAATATCATAGGAGTGGATTGATTAATACATAAACAGAGCTCTGGTAAACGGTGATACAAGGTGTAGAGGGAAGCAAATTCAAACGATCGACTCACATGCTAAAATCTTAGTGATGGCTAGAAAGACGAAGCGAATGATTAAAGGAGAGCACAGGCACTCTTCTCTCTAAATGGATTGTTTTTCGGTGGGTGGAATCCATAAATCAGACAATCATCTCGTTGTTGTTCAGTGACAAATCTCTGAAAAAGGAAACATGCAAGCAATGTCAATACCCCCCAAAACTTCGCCAGGCGAATAACAAATAGGTTTTAATTAGGAAAATCGCAAGGAGAATAAAGCCATTCGGTTCTGGGAGTGCGGAAACAACAATTACAACACAGGCTACTGCTACAAGCATGGGAATCACAATGTCACTTAGATTCTCACCTCAAATAAAATTTCAATACACTTGTTCCATCGAACACATTCACAGACACTGATTATTTATTCGCTGGCATATTATGAACAAAAAACAATGAAACACGAGAACACACACATTCCCACGTTTAACACATCTTAATTAAACCAGACCAGCTTTGCACTTGTAAACAAATTCACATGAACATAAATGAAATTATAGTGCAATCAAATGACATTGATTTTGAAGATAAAGGTTAAGCCGCATTTTCTTTAATTGAATGCAAATGAATTAATTAACGAGAGATGGTTCAATTTAAAGCCGTATTTTATGTGTCCATGAACTAAAACATCAAGCACATCAAGAGACCACGGAGATGAGACGAGTGAACCACCGCACCGCACTGACAGCAGTAGTGGTTACAAGAGGCTACAAGAGCCACTTTTGCCAAATGGATTGTGTTTCTGAGAATGGAATCCTAAAAGCAGACAATCCTCCTGTAGATGCTCCATTACAAATTTCTGTAAGGTATAATCACATATAATGGACAACTTATTCGAAAAAAAACATAAATCCATTAAATACAATTCTAAGCAAGATTAAGTTTCAAGCGTATCTTAACGAATAAAAATCTGAACAGTTAGCCATTAAAGCACATTTCCTTAGATTATATTTCCACTTCCACACCTCATCGATGACAAACCGGTGAAATCTTAAACTAGTGACTGAAAAATCTTACTACGTAGATTTAACAGAAGCAACAAAACCTGGTGCAAGCATAAGTTAGTTTGATTCCCAGTATTTGTGTACAGCACCGACTAAACAAGAACATGTAAAGCCCGAAAATTTTGTAACACGGCACAGTATTCCGAGCACGTAATTATCTAATATTAACAAAAGACAATAGACAATTCACAGCTAACACTTAATTATGTGCTACTCAATATCTTCATTCCAAATCCCCATGTCAATAGACAGGTGGAATGCAGTGCCTAACTGGAAGATACGATTTTGCGTTGAAGTAACTCCCGCGGTGTACATTTTGGCTTTAGCCCATTATGCTTGCTTAAGGCGTTTAGTTTAGACAATACAAAGAGATGTGACAATTAAGTAGACTGAACTCTAATATTCCACGCAAATGCAAAGTTAAAATTACGCAGAATCATTACTGTGCAGTGTAGAAGGAAGAGCTTTAAGACAACACATGGAGAGGGTTTGGTGAAGTGATGTGAAGTGAATTTTAATTTCAGTGGTGGCAAGTGAAAATTTAGAAGGATTTTGATCTAATTAGATCACAGCACAGCTACTCTTTTCACGGAACGGGTTCGCTTTCTGTGAGCTGAAGCCAACTAGTAAAAAATCTTCTTGTTCATGTTCGCCTATGTACTTCTGTTCAATCAAACAAAGAAGACGGTCACCCAAACCTTATAATTTTCATAAACCCTTCTAATAGTTTCAAATATTTAAAACATATTCAGTTTAAAATCAAATTTAAGAAACAAAAACACAGATTTAAATATTAGAAATCAACTGCTACAAATCAACAGTACTGGCAAAAGAATTCAGAAGTAAAAGTCCTAATCTAAAAAAATCAACAAAAATGCAGGTTCCATTCCAGAAACTCCGTAACTCAACAACAAAATATCTTACAAATGTGTATTAGATAATTCCAGGCACATTTAGCAAGATTGGAAAACGTGGAAAATCAAAACCAAAATGTGCTTATTAAAATACCCTCACCAGATTCAACCCCAAGCATAAATAATAGTAGAGTTAGCAAACACAAAAGGCAAGCACCCCACCCAATGACCCAATGCAATAGCAGAATACATAAAAATCATTGCTCATTGTATAGCAAATCGTATCCTTCCGCGTAAACTAAATTAAAATTCCAAAACATTGCTAAGTAGCAACGAGAATGCGCGTTAATCCCCAGAACAAGCACTCATAAGTCATAATCATCACCAAAAACCAATAGAAATTAACCAATCAAATTCCTTACTTTGATGTCCTCTACTGCCTGCGTGATATTGATCCTCTTGATGGCTGCCTCACGACGCAGTTGTTCCACAATCAAGCGCTGCTGTTGAAGACTTGACATCTGCAAAAACAAAGGCAATAGCTTCAAATCATAAAAATAGCTAATGCAACTAGTTTTCAAATTTCCTGACTTACAAAACCAGCAAACTCTGGCATACTCAAATCAGTATTGAAAAACAATTCTCGGAGAGTTGCACCATATGACTGTGCGGGTTGGAGTTGGAATGGAACCCTTTCATAACTGTAATAATCGTAGTAGTTGTCCTGAAAACTCATTATCCCTAAACTAATAATTGTCTACCCCGGTGTGTTGACAGCTAATGAGCCTTTTGCAGGCTAAACTTGATACCTTGCTTAAATGCTAGGATAGAATGAAATTACTTTGACTTGTATTTTGTCCAAACGTCCGAAGACAATAATGCTTGCTAAACTGTGGCCTAAGTCAAAAACGATAAACGACTAAAAACTATCAGTCCAGTTACCAACATAGAACCCAGACTCAATGAATAGCACATTTGCAACTTGCAAATACAAATCAATTGAACGTATCCGGCCGGAGCAGAAATTAATATTTCCGCACATATCCATACAACAAGAGTTAAGAGAGCACTACTTCCATCACAGATCTATTGTTTGCAAATTGATACCTCGTCGGTAAAGTCGCTTTCTCTCAACACCCTATTACCAATTGCAACTCTTCAAAAAATTTATTTATGTTCTCGATTAGTCAAACAACCATAATGATTGATTTTACATTTTCACATTCCACTGTCCAATTGTCCATTTAGAATTTACTGCACAATTACTCACTCACAATTTGGATTAATTACCTTACCTTAGAATTTGACTCCTCTCCTTCAATATTTAGTTAGTTTCCTCCCTGACTTCCTTCTCGACAATCAAATCAATCACCTCTCCGTTCGATTTTTATGTTGTGTTCGTGTTGTCCCGGATTTCCAATATTTCATCTGCCTATCTATCTATGCCCGTGCGTTGGCGTTGCTGTTGCTGGGTGTGTCTGCCCTGCGTCGCGCCGTGTAGCTTAGCTTCAGAGAGCCGATTTCCTCATACCACAAATATGCAATGGTCCGGTCTAAATAGTCATCCATTGTTAAATGCAGTATCCAATTAGCCAAACGATTCAAATTACCAATGAAGTTCATCAATTCCATAAATAGCATGAATTGGTTAAGGATTTTGGTTTTTTTAAAATTATTTTGAAGAATTTGGAATTTCCGTCTTGGGCGGATTGCTGCATTCATGCCATCTGACCATAACTGTGTCAATGGGAGAAAGTGGCCGTTGGTACAGATGGAGCGGGTGTATTGAAATTGTGTTGTTTGCATTTCTATTCTGTGTGTGTGCCTATTGGGGTGTCCGTCCAACCGTCCTCCGTCCAAGTCATCAATCTATTGTTTGAGGTCATTGGGAAAGGTTCAAAACAAAAGTTCAAGTTTACAAGATGTCAAGTCCAGCCCTTACTGCCGCAGCAGCAATCACAAGTAGTCAAAATGTGTAAGGTTTTTTTTTGAATAAATATGATGAGCTAAGGAAATGTGGTTAATAGTCTTGGTATTTTGAATGGCATTTAAAACCACCAGGTATTTTATTTTTATTCAACAGGCCCTATCCAGTTAATCCAGTATACACAGTCGCGGAAGTTACAGACGGCGAGATGTTCACCTTGACCCCTGTTCAGTATCATACAGCCAATTCATCAAATGCAGGAATAACTTATGAACAGGTAAGATTCAATTTTTGCAGATGACAGACAGGCAGATGACAGATGTATGTTATTTATTCACTAGACACTAGATAGAACTTTTTTCATGGAATTTTGTTTGGAATGCTTGCACTGTTGCACTGGGATCCGAATCAGAACATCTCTTTTAGCAGCGCTGCACATGCATGGGAAAATTAGAGTTTGTAGACCTTTGTTTACGGTTACAGACTCAATTTAGTAGAGTAGTAGTGAGGTTTCTTTTCTTCATTTTATGTTTTTGCACGAGATACCACCAAACAGCTACATTCACTGTGAGAAGGATTTTTAGTTAATTATAAATTTTTATCTGACTACCACCCTAGCCCCAGTTTCGTTTTTCAGTTTCTTTTTGCACTGCCGCTGCATGCTTAGTTCCATATGTTGACATTGTTTTCCTGGGACGCACTGTTTTTTATTTGACAGATTTTGGAATGCTTCACCCATTTTTTATTATTTTGTCGCTAAATTTTCAAGTAAAGGGTATACGATATTCGAAATTCGAAATGAATTAAAACGTTACATACAGGAGTACGGAGTAACTTGCTTGGTCTCCCCTTCCAATAACAACAATGCTAGCACTACTAATTCTAATTTGGAAATCGACGGTCAGCCTAACCTTTCTCATGCTACACGCGTTTCCCCTGCTACAGTAAGTCCATAATGCTGTTTTCAAAATTCATTCCTTATCTCAGTTATGAGAACGTTAAGTAATACGTAATTCCCAAGTTTTGGGCTCGTGGCGTAAAAATGTATGTGTATGACGGAAATGTGCATAAACCATGTTAAGCTGCTTTTTTTGGCTGTCTGGTGGTTTTTCCAGTTGATCTGTCCCCTGAGTGCATATGCCTTTCAAAGTGTCGCTGTCTAACCTAGTATTGTAATCGATTTATTTTTGAATCTATCAAGTACACTGTAAATTATTTAATTGGCTCATTTCTAATTTGTGAAATGGCATTTCTGCATGAAGAAACGTTCTCAATGGAAGAAGAGGTCAGGAATATTTCACTGTGATAGTCAGTGGTACGATTCGGAAGATGAAGGTATAGATGAAGACACTGATGATGAGGCTGAACTCGCCGAGCGGGAAGAGTTTATGTATTCTGGAGCACACCCTAAGGATCACCTGAAAATTGAAGAAGACAGCGTCATCATGATTTGCAGAGCTGACATAAGTAGACTTGTCGATGGTGACTTGTCTGTATTTGCTGCTCCTGGCGCTCTGAGTGTTCTGCAGTCTTGTCCGCTTACCGTAAATCACCCTTCCTTGTTTCCTAGTTTTCCTGTTAGTCATTCATGTCCTGCTTATCAAATAATGTTTTCTTTGGTGAATGTTCTAAAGACAATTTAAGACCTTCTTCATAGCATTCCTGTCACTTTCTCTTTGCAATCGTAAATTGTTTGCTAGCTTTACTTTAAAGGGCGAGCTTTCTTATTGCGTCAGTATTTATTAGGTTTGTTATGTTCAAGGTGATTTGTTAAAGCTACGTGGCCAGCTTGGAAAGGACAGAAATTCAGCAAGTATAGATTATGTTTGGCAATTTGTTTTTGTGAAGCTAACTCAATATTTTTTTGCAAAACTCGTTTTCTTAAAGGTGCAATGGCTTATGGACAACTACGAAACGGCAGAAGGCGTTAGCTTGCCTCGCTCAACCCTGTACAACCACTATATTCGACATTGCACAGAACATAAATTGGATCCCGTGAATGCCGCATCTTTTGGAAAATTGATACGTTCTGTGTTTCTCGGTCTTCGTACCAGGCGATTGGGAACTCGTGGAAATTCCAAGTATCATTATTACGGGATTCGACTCAAGCCCGAATCAATGCTAAATCATTTTGTTGAGCCACCTTCACACCATGTGAATGGCGGTGGCGGACGGCACAGTAGTAATGGAATGAATTCAGGGCATATGCCAAAGAGGATTAAAATGTCCAAATCCGAGAATTTTGATTCATCTGCACATAACAATGGACTTAGTATAGGAGATACTGTTGTGATTCAAGTAAGGGGTACTGCTTTTGGAATTGTAGTAAAACACGATTAAATAATTAAAATTTGAAAATTTTGTAATTTTAAGCAATATTTGGGAGATTCCTCACGAGCTTTGGAGGATTTTCCCAACTTGGAATTTTCCATCAAACTGCCGGTTGGAATCAGCCAGGATGATTTAATAATTTTTCGCTCCATTTATCGTGAACACTGCGAGGTAGTAGTAAAAATTGTAAATCCTGTTCAAAGCTTTCCATTCATATGGATCACGTTTCTGATAGATTTTGCTGGAGGACGTTGTTAATTTCCAACTCTCAGATGTTGATCGACGTTGGAGAGATTTTTGGCGCACGGGAGACTCATCACCGAACAATGTTGAACATTCCGAATTTGAGAACATACTCCCACAGTAAGAAATCTGATAGACGTCTCATGCAGTAGCTCAAATCTCAAAATGTTAAAAGCAGAACTAATGAAAGGCTAAACATCCGCTCTGACTTGTTACATTACAGAGCAAAACTACAAATCATGTGTCGCGTGAAGGAAATCCAACAATTTATTCGGGATTCCGACTTTCAATTTTATCAGAGTATTGTTGGAATATTAATGCCAGATGTGTTGAGGCCAATTCCGAGTAAGTATTTCAGTCATATTTAGATTTCGTGGTTGGTTGAAACACTGCAGTTAAAAATTTATAATTTGTTCCCAGGTTCTATGACACAGGCAATTCGAAACTTTGCAAAAACGTTGGAAGGTTGCCTTGCGGGGGCTCTGCACGGATACCCGGAGGAAATGGTATCTTTGAAATTAAGCGTTGTGAATGCGTTAGCCCAGACCCTTCGTCGTTACACTTCCCTCAACCATTTGGCACAGGCGGCGAGAGCTGTTTTACAGAATCAAGCACAAATTAATCAAATGCTTTCGGATTTGAATCGTGTGGACTTTCATAATGTAGAGGAGCAGGTAAGACGTCATAATAGCTCAAACTGTACTTTCTGACAAATAAATGCTTGCTACTTGATTTTATTAAGGCTTCGTGGGTATGTGGATGTGATGGTGACTTGGTCCCTGATTTGGAAGTTGATTTTAAAGCCACTCTCAGCAGGCAGCAAACGCTGGAACAATGGGCAATTTGGTTGGAATCCGTCGTTGACCGGGTCCTCCGCCCACATTTATCTTCGCCAAAATTCGTTCAAACCGCACGACATTTCATACTGAAATGGTCGTTTTACAGGTAATCAATCTACCACTAAATCCACATTTGTTGACAAGATACAATCATTATGTCCTTGTGTGTAGCTCTCTTGTCATACGTGACTTAACTTTGCGAAGTGCTGCCAGTTTTGGATCTTTTCATTTACTCCGACTTTTGTACGATGAGTACATGTTTTTTCTTGTGGAACACCGCGTGGCGCAAGTAACGGGAACTGTGCCGATCGCGGTACTTGGAAAGGTTTGTGCAGGGAAAATGATCGTGCTAGAATATTATAAAAGTAAAAATAAAAACATGAAAATGAATTTCAGAGATCATTTGATTGTGGGCCCTTCGACTCGTCTTTGGATAGTGCTGATGAGGAGGACGGACAAAATGAGAGTAGTGCTGTATCCCACTACACAAATGAACATCACCAGTCTTCAACAAATGGATCCCTGATAGTGGTACAGTCGGCTGGAGTGAACGGGATTTCGGGGACAACACAAACTGTTGAAATTGAATCTACCTCTTCAAATAACGGGGATGTTACTGGATCAGCACCTCCGTCACAGAGTGCTGCCTAGTCGGAATTCAAGCAACGGGTTTTTCTTACCGTTTGACTCGCTTTAATTTGATTTAGAGATAGGTAAAATTGGGACCACAAATTATGTTCCTTTGGTTGTGCACCTTTCGGCGTTTATAAGTTGACATCTAGTTCGGTGAGATATTGTAATATTATAATTAACTACGATTGTAATATTATCTGCAATGTTGGTTGGAACTGATTGATCAATTTAATATATTGTTGTAATTAATTCCAAGGGACTTCTTTGAATAATGTAACTCACATTAAATTGCCTTAGCATAACAGGGTATATAAAAGCAAAGTTAAATGAAGAGTAGATATTTGAGACATTTGCATAACTGGTCTGCGTATCTAGCAAAATTAGATCCAGATAGATTATTTGGCTCGATTTGTTAGTGAATATATAAGCTAAGATACGGCATTCGAATTTATTTTACTTTCGAATTAAATTGGGGGACTGCATGTTTAGTGTGGAAAGTGGAACTATGATTTTATACCATACTGCGTGCACCGAGTTTGTTTTCAACTTTAGAAATAAATTAGGATAATAGACACTACGTAACACGTGATACAATTTAGTAAATATAAACTCATCTGGTTTCGGGTGTATGTATTCTTATAAAGTCTTCGTATCCGCATCTGACCAGATTAAATCATTACGATTTGTTAAGTTAACTCATTTCAGATAAATGCTTGACATAAGTGTACTTTAGTGGAATTTTATGATGCATTGTAATTGTCACAGGCGTTCGTGTTAATTAGCACTTTCAAGTTGACTGTTCCTTCTTTGTTACAATGTGACCTTTCGTCTTTGTGTGCTTTATGAAGTCATTATCTGAGGAGGTAGCTATTTTGGCTATTAAAAGTTTATTCAAATTATGCACCATCATATCATCTCTATTAGCTCCTCGCTTAATAAGTTAGACTACCAACATGTGCAAGATGTTTTATTAGCTTTAGACTAGTTATAGACACAAAGAAGGAACCAATGTGTATAAATTTTGTATATTGCGATTAAATACATAGTAAATACTGTGCCGTGTAAACTACACCTGTCTACTTTACTGGGGGCAGTACATAAAATAAAGTGAATTCTGTCTATTTATTTTTCTTACTGCTTTAGGAATTATTAGAATTTGGAAAATTACTAGGAATTTATTTAATTGTGTGCTTACTGTAAATAAATGAGTGAAACCTGGAGCTCAACATTAGCACTATCTTTTGGAACAAAATTCGAGACAAGCTTGCTTAAAATTATTTGCATAAGATGATTGAACACAAAGTAATAACTATTTGATTTCGGTTTGGTTGTATGATTGGGTCTAGAAATTCTTCATTTTTGATAAATGGCAAGGTGCAGGGTGCAGCTCAAATATCTGAACTGAACTGGCGATAGCACTTCAGATGATTAATCGAAATATATCTAACATTATTTTTGAGCCTAGTCCACGGCAATTTGGTTGTGTCTTCTTTTTTTGTGAATGAAGGCAATTGCTCGGAGATTATAGATTAAAGCCATTGTGTTTATAGCCAGATCCATATTTTAATTATTTGAGTTTGTGAATTGATTTTTTAACTGACGTAAAGAAATGTAATCTTGTGGAGGTTAAATTAATCTTGCACAAACGTAATTTATCGAGTTCGTAAGGACGTTTTGCAAGCAATCTTTTCATTAGGACAGCATTTTATTACGTATACAATAATGCTTAGTTAGCGGTCTGATAATAGCATTTCCTTTGTGGCAAAAACTGGTGAAATTGGATTTTGAAAGGGAGGCTTGGAGTGGAGTGCTTAGAAGTTTCGCAATATTTGTCAACCAATATCAGCGGTGTAACAGTGAGGGACAATAAAATTGACACTACTTTGATTTGCCGTTTCAATTGGACTACTAGGCGCATGCCCATTCTGCAGATAAGAAAAATATAATCTGGTGCTTAAGGTCAATATGCTCGTGTCCAGTGTTGTTCAGCGATTGCGTTGTTTTTCGGGAATTGTCACCAGCAGAATTTCCCAATTTGCAATAAGCTCCAACTCGAAAACCTGAAATAGTTTAGAATGACAACTCGTCAGGTTTGGCTGGTTTTATCTTGAATGATTGCATTGTACATCTATTGATAATTTCATTAGGCCAGTTTACATTTGCATTGCATTGAGAATATAGGCATTTTGCTCAGTTCTTTCTGCCAAGAAGTAAGTAACTTAAGCGAGATGAAATTAGCCTTTTCTTTCGTCGCTATTGTTTTGGCAAGTTTCACCCTTGCTGAAGCAGAGTTTGATTTCGGAAGTGTAATTTCAGCATTAATAAATGAACCCAGCCTTGGCACCTTAAAAGAAGATGCTTACGTCACAATTGCCAATGGAACTTTGAAAGGATACACATCTGAAGCTAACAATGGCAGGACAATTTATAATTTTAAGGGGATCCCATATGCGAAGCCTCCAGTCGGTGATCTGCGGTTCAGGGTTTGTTTAAGCAGTTATTATCTAAAGTTAAAATGTGGAGATACTTATGAGTTTCTTTTTCTTGAATATTAGGCACCACAAATACTGGAGGAAGGATTTACCGAAAATACCTTCGATGCGACGAGAACCGCACCAGCGTGTCCTCAATACTTGACTGCTTTGAGCCCTGCTAGTGAAGATTGTTTGTATTTGAATGTGCACACACCAAGGGTTGGTTTATTTTTTATCAAGCTTTACAAAATCAGAAATGTAATTGTGTTTTTTATGTCAAAATGCACTCTAGAGCCAAGACGAAGTCACAAATCCACTTCCTGTCATGGTCTTCATGCACGGCGGAGGCTTTGCTTTTGGCGACTCGGTTCGAACCTTAATATAACCTTAATAACTTAATCTTAACATTAATAACCTATTTGTTATTAGTATTAATTATATCTCAGTGAGTATTTTTAAAATAGAAAACCTATTTGCCGTATCTAACGTTTCATACTGACAAAAATTCGGGTATCTTTTAGGTTATCTACGGACCAAGAAAATTATTAGCTCAAGATGTTGTTCTTGTGGTTCCGCATTACCGACTTGGAGCCCTGGGTGCGGAAAGCTTACACCATTGCATTGCAGCTTTAAATTCCAAATTTAAAGTACAAAGTAATTATCATGGATTGACTTTTATCCTTTTTATGCAGGGTTCCTCTCAACTGGAGATGAAGTATCGCCAGGAAATTATGGGTTGAAAGATATGGTTCAAACTTTACGTTGGGTAAGAAGCCACAATTTATAGCGTTTATGGTTTCAAATGGTTTCAAATTAACTATTAATATGAATGATTTTGCACAGGTGCAAGAAAACATTGCCGCATTTGGTGGTGACCCTAATCTGGTATTTACTACACAGCAGCAGTATGGGAACAAGTACCACAGTGCATTTTTATACATCTCAATTAACTTTTTTTAGGTAACCCTTTTCGGAGAAAGCGCTGGTAGTGCGGGCTCTTCCCTTCTTCTCCTTTCACCATTAACGACAGGTATGTGAAAGTGCTATTACGAAAGTGGCATTCAATACACATTTCCCTTAAGTCAAGAGTTTATTTCTATTTGTACAACTTTTGTCATTTTTCCGCTATGCTGATAGTACTTTTGAGATGTTCAACTTTCTGACATTTTATAGGTTTATTTCATCGTGTAATTATGCAAAGTGGAACTGCACTGACACCTTTTGCCATGGATAGAACCCCGTGGGAATCTGCTAAACGCTACGCAGTCAGGTTGGGTTGTCCGACAGACACGAGTGCAAATCTTATTGCTTGTCTGAGAACTAAGGACTTCAAGGAATTAGCTAAAGCATCATTTGAAAAACTCGTAAATAAATGCATTTGGATCGAATTACGTTAGACAGTACTAACATATCTGACGCCATTTTATAGGTCGGAGACCTAGCTAGCCTGCAGTTGGTATTTGAAGCAACATCCGGAGTCATTGAGCCCAACTTACCAGGAGCGCTTATCACGGAAGAACCCCTCAGTATTTTGGAGAGAGGAGACTTCCCCAATATACCCATTATGTTAGGGGCTGTACAACATGAAGGATCCGCTGTATTGGGAGCAGCATATTCACTGAATATGGGTCCACGTGGTGACGCAGAGGATCCGAAATTCATCCGCGATAAACTACTACCAACACTCTTGAATGCAGTCGGAATAGATGAACTTAGCCACGGAGGAGCAGCCATTTCTCAATCTCTGATTTTGAGCTATTTACCAGACTCTCGAAGGGAGGACTGGACAGAAGTCAGCGAAGGCCTTACTGACCTACTGAGTGTTGTAGTTTTCAAGGCCCCGATTTTGAGGACGACTGAGCTCCTCGTTGCTAATAATAGCAATGTGTTCCTCTACTCCTTTGAGCACGAGGGATTCAACAGTTTGTGGACCCTTGCGTTTGACCTCCTTTCAACTATTCTTGGAGCCAAAGCACCACCAATGCCACATGGTAAATTACTAATTAACTATTGTTTCTAATTTCCCACAACTAATCAAATTTACAGAGTTAGAGTATTTGAAAGAAATTGGGCTACTAGTGCATTGTGCTGAGACCTGAGACAAAAAAGATTCACGAATTTAAAACATCCGGCTCTGTCTCTTGTGCGACACAAACTCAGCTTCATAGTATTTATATTTTTCTCGTAGGAGTGATGCATGCCGATGACCTTGTCTATTTTTTCACTGTTCCTATGTTTATTGTTGGCAAGGACAGAGAATTCTCAGATATGGTTTGTTCCATTTGGGCTGATTTTGCCAAGACCGGGTACGTAATTTTAGTAGAGATCTACTACATACGCACTCTATGCTTCTAACTTGCTAAATACGGAAAACTGTTTTTAGAAATCCAACATCAGGCGCAACCCCGGCTATTCCAGAATGGCCGGCATACACAATTGAAAAATCTGAATATTACAAGCTCGTCCTCGAACCTGAAGTTAAGCTAGGCTACACAAACAATTGGAGACAAGGGTGGACTCGCAAATAAACGCTGTTTTTCACGACACAAATTTGATTGGCATTTGGAGTTAAAGGATTATAATAAGATAATAAAACTAAAACATATTGTGAAATCACCAGCGCGTTTGCTGCTCAATACTAATCTAAAGATATATAATGTAACATTATATAAGTGATGCATGTGAAATTTAAAGTTAAATAAATTTACTTCTACCCTGGTGGCTAGCCAGTTTGGTAGAAAATTAAAAAAAAAAAAATTTGATTGGCATTTGGAGTTAAAGGATTATAATAAGATAATAAAACTAAAACATATTGTGAAATCACCAGCGCGTTTGCTGCTCAATACTAATCTAATTATTCTGGAATATATTTCTGATTAGGTAGTTGCTTGCACTTCGTAGCACTATTCTTCACAAACGCAAAAACTGTCATGTTTCTTCATTCATTTAATTTCAGATGAATACAAATTGATGCAAACAAATTAGGGATATTGAATCAGCCTTTTGCATAAGCTATGAACCAAATGATCTTATGATATGTAATACAATTTTCAATTCAATTCAATTCAAAAAGTGGTTTTATTGTGTTCTATGAGCAACCGCCCACAACACAAAACCGAAACGATATGATATGTAATACATAAAAATGTAATTTGGAAAGTCGGTAGAAACGAAATAGTAATTAAAATTGTGACAACTTCTATTATTAGTTTAGTCCAAAATTAATCACAATTACCTTTCTGCTTAAGTTTTAATGCAATTTGCTCTGCTAATCCACGCTGTAACTCGTAATCAGTTTAACATTGATTTGCATCCGTACAAAGCTTTGCAAAACTCAAATGCTTCAGGAAATGCCCATCTCCATTCACTCGGCACACGCAGAATTTCCCAATCGAAATTGCTCCACTATGGAATTCGCTCGGACACTTCAATTAAACTTCAAATGACAGTTGACATTTAAACTTAGCGTTATCTCAGAATAACTGGGGTTTAGAATCGCAAAAAGCTGCAGTCTGGTTTCGGATTAACTAAAGTGTACCAGACAAGTAGAGTTAATTCTTATTTTGAACTCATTTTATCCAGTCTAATTAATATAAGATGAAAGCAGCAATTCTTAGCATTTTCTTGTGCCTGGCGACTGTATCTCTTGTTAATGCAAGCATTGATTTCAGGAGCTTCATTTCAACATTACTAAATGAGCACAACGCGAACGCCGAAGGGCTGAAAGTAGATGCCTATGTAACAATTGCCAATGGAACTTTGAAAGGATACACATCTGAAGCTAACAATGGAAAGACAATTTATAATTTTAAGGGAATTCCATATGCGAAACCTCCACTCGGTGATTTGCGATTCAGGGTATGTTTGAGTAATTGTTATCCAATATTATTACCAAACAATTTTAATTTCGAAATTCTATTTTTGTGACCATAAGGCACCACAAATACGGGAGGAAGGATTTACAGAAAATCCCTTCGATGCGACAAGAACCGCACCATCGTGTTCTCAGCACTTGACGGCTTTGAGTCCTCCTAGTGAAGATTGCTTGTATTTGAATGTTCACACTCCAAGGGTTTGTTGAAATTAAATTAAATTTATACTCTTAAATATTTAAACAAAAAACAATGTCAGAGGGAGGATGAAACAGAAAACCCGCTCCCGGTTATGGTCTACATGTACGGCGGAGGATTTATATTAGGAGATTCGGTGATGTATGGTCCACGAAAATTGTTAGCACATGACGTGGTTCTAGTGGTTCCGCATTATCGGGTTGGAGCTCTTGGTAAGGTCCGCCTACGAGCTTAAGATTCAAGTAACATATATTAATTTTCATTTTCTCTGCAAAGGGTTCCTTTCAACTGGTGATGAGGCATCACCTGGAAATTATGGATTGAAAGATATGGTTCAAAGTTTGCGTTGGGTAAGAATTTAGAACTGAATTGCAAAAAGTTTGTATGACATTTTCATTCCTTTCATTTCCAAAAAGGTGCAAGAAAATATTCATGCATTTGGCGGTGACCCAGATCAGGTAAGGTTAGCAATATTGTGCCATAACTTTTGCCATCGATCACTGACCAATTTATACCATTACGGTTACTCTAAAGGTGACCCTATTCGGAGAATCTGCAGGAAGTGCAGGGACTTCCATGCTTCTGCTTTCACCAATGACGGATGGTGAGACATTTCTATTATTATATCGGGTTTAGTTAATTAATGAAGTTACATTGGAACTTTGGTAATAATCGGAATCCAATTTGTTTAGGATTATTCCATCGCGTTATCATGCAAAGTGGGAGTGTCTTGTCGCCCTGGGCCATGGATAGAACACCTTGGGAATCTGCTCAAAGATACGCAGCGACAGTTGGCTGCCCGACTGACACAAGCACAAATCTGGTTGACTGCTTGAGAACAAAGGATGCTCAAGAACTCGCACAGGCTTCATTTGAAAAACTCGTAAATATTTTGCACGACATTAATTAAACTACTAAGCAGAGGAGATGCTCGTCAAATAATAAGTTAATTGCACCTCTCACAGATTGGTGATTTTGTAAATCTTCAAGTAAAATTTGAAGCCACATCCCCAGTAGTTGAACCCGACCTTCCAGGTGCACTTGTCACGGAAGAGCCACTCGTACTCCTTCAAAGAGGCAACTTTTCCAAAATACCAATCATGCTTGGAACAGTTCAGCACGAAGGATCTGCAATTCTGGGAATTGCATATACGCTCAAGATGGGCCCTAGTGGTGAAGCAGCGGATCCCAAATTTATTCGAAATAAATTGGTTCCAACACTTTTGAACGCGATGGGAGTTGATGAATTGACCCATGGTGGGGCAGCCATTTCTCAATCTTTGATCCTGACCTATGTGCCGGATTCACCAAGGGAGGATTTTGCTGAAATCGGTGAAGGATTAACTGACATGCTGAGTGTGGCTTTATTCAAAGCTCCAGTTCTGAGAACCACCGAACTGCTTGCTGTTCATAATCCTGATAATGTCTACCTGTATTCTTTTGAACACGAGGGATTCAATAGCCTGTGGACACTCTTGTTTGACCTTCTCTTCAGGCTTATTGGATTGATGAACCCACCATTAAAGCACGGTAAGTTGACAAGTTAATTCTCAAATAAAATACTTAACTAATGAAATTGGTGATGCTTTTAAAATTTGGCGTAGGAGTAATGCACGGAGATGACCTTCAATTCTTATTTCCATTTCCGCTGGCTGTTGTTGGCAAGGACAAAGAATTCTCCGACATGATTTGTGCTATTTGGACCACTTTTGCGAAGGCTGGGTACTTGCTTAATTTCTCGGAAAACGATTTAATTGAAATGGGCAAGAGATAAGACTTTGCTTAATTTTTTTTAGAAATCCCACTCCGGGTGACAACCCAACTATTCCGAAATGGCCGGCTTATTCGATAGAGAATCCAAATTATTACAGACTCGTCCTAGAACCGGAAGTCAGGCTCGGATACACAAACAGTTGGAGACAAGGTTGGTAGAAAAATGACAAGAATGTATTCAGAGAAAATAAAATTTATTTTGACTCTCGTTGATTTACAAAAAATGTGAATAAAGCCGTTCATGAACTACGCACGATATCAAATTACGTGGTTATACAAACTAGAATGTATTCATTTTCTAGCCCTCAACAGTAACCACAACTTTCATCTGAACAGATAGTTCTGGATATTGAACAATAAATTTAGAGTGGTAAAAAACGGACGACCTATTATGCAAAGTAATAGGATGACAAGGCATCAACTTCTGAATAAAACTAGTAATTTAAGTATCGAGTTTAATGAAATTCCTTCAAAATAATTCCTCAAAAGATGAGTTAATGGATTACGCCTGAGAACAGATAAAATAATAACTGATACCTGCAAATGTAGCCAGCTCTACTCTTCTCCTTAAACCGTAACGCTTGGCATGCTACTAACTGAATTAATACACCGAAAATAATACAAATGAAATAGTGGATTAGCTAGGAAATAGTTTTGGATAAAGGAATCCAAGCTTCTCAACATTGTTCAAAAGGGTTATTCGGAGCTTTTCGGTGAATACTGGGTCGACTTTGGCAAAATCAGCGTTGCGAACAAATCTTTTAGAAGTCGGTTCTTTTATAAATACGGTTGGGACAGGCACATGAACTTTCATGTACCACCATATGTCTTTCAGAAGGAACAAAACCTCGTTTGCTTTTAGGTCAGGCATAATTTGTCCAATATAACTCAGCGGTGGTGGAATCAATTGTCCCGTACGCAGAACATTAACTAAGCGAATTGTCCATTCCAGCTGGGTTGGATACAGGCTGGACTTAGCCTCCTAGAAAAATTCAATGATACCATTCATTACCAACGTTATTATTGCCGTTTAACTCGTTTACTAGTAAGTAGTCTGTGTAAAAGTATCTCTTCCCAAAATGACGTTGAGGACAGGCAAGTGTATATTATATTTTGCTTTCCAGAAAAGCTCGACTTCGGTTCGCGTAGGGCGCCGAAACCAAATAAACAACTCCTCGATGTGTTTTAGGAAGACACTTTTGCACAGACCGTAGGAATAGTAGAGGAGACAAGAAGTGAAACCGCACGTGTAAGCGTACCTGGCAGGATATCCAATGCGCCATAAATGTTGCCATTAATGCTCTCAATAAAACTGAGCAGTAGCAAAGTGAAGGCGAGTAATTGGCCACCAGCTCAAGAAGATCCCACAAATAAGGGTGCTCCTCAAAGGCACGTCGAATTTGAAGATCACGTTCAACTTGCACCTGAGTAAGAATAAAATGGATTGTCAGAAAGAAACGGAATTGAAGCTGCGTGATTAACGTGATTCACTATATAATTCAACTAAACATTCAAGGGTAAAGTTTGTTAAGTCTTTAAGCCTAACCTTTGAAAACTCCTCTTCAGGCCACGGTAGTCCATTAAACATGACATCTGGGGAAACAATTTCTACGAGTAAAAGTGCGACTTTTCTCATTGCTTCAACCGAAACGTTTTCAAAAGCTTCAGGGTCCAAGTCCGAATTTTGTAAATTATTCTGGTGATCATTGTGATCTCCAAACTTGGATTTTGATTGGGTACATGCATTCATAAGCACACTGAGAAAGAGCTGAACATTTAATCTCCAGTCCGTATTCTCTCTTATCTCCAGTTTGTTGGTGCCGGCAAGCCCTCCAAAACTTTTCTTCGAGCCTTTGTTTAGTTTTCCACTGTGAAAACTGGTAGAATTTACTCTTGCTAAACTTACACCAGCTGGACGTTTCTGATTTTCCTTGAGAAGCGAGACATACATGGAATACCTCTCTGGTCGGTACTCGTCGTTGTCGGTGAGAAACTCCTCTGCAACCGAAAGATCGCCGACGTATATTTTTTTTCTTGTTTGAAACAATAATCGGTACTCCGGATTCAGGCAGGATTGTACCAGACTTCGAAGGGCATCATTTTGAATGGCGGGCGTTGCAGTCAGCTCAAATATAAGTTTAGAAATATGGCAAACATTTTTGATTTTCACTCCGCGACACTCTTCACTCAAATTCAGCACTCGAAACAGTAACTCGACCAAGTACCGCTCGATCGTAAGCAACGTACCAAATCTAATTTTATCTGATTTCATCAGTGGAGTTTTTGCAAGAATCTCCAGAACGTAGCTAGCTAAATCCATTTCAAAATTAAATCTCCGTGTGTCCAGAAAATGTGTGACAGATATGACATTTCTTCTGATGACTTCAGACATTTTGATTCGAATATGAACTTTTCTCAAACGCTCTGACATTATAATGCGAAGAATATTTTTCCATTGTCTGAGATGGCAAGGCTCTAGTTTGTCTTCCACGTGGGAATTTGTCACTATCAGCTGGAAGGCAGATTCCAACATGTTAGGGTACTTCATTTCAACAGCCCCAATCAAATTCAACAAATGCCATAACTCAAGATCTGATTCACCCTGTCTTAGGTACTTGACAACAGCCTTGATTCCAGTTGCTTCTCCTTCGTACATGGTAATCAACTTAACCAACTTCATAGCAAATTTGCACACCTGCAAATCGGAATCAGTGAGAAATCCAAGAAGAACGTCTGAATTTTCTTTCAAGGATGTAATGCAAGGGAAATTCTTGACCAGGTCTTTGTGAGAAAATTCTGAATCGTAGAGAAGGCTTGAAAGTTCTTGCGCCACAAAATCTACAACAACGTGGTTATAATTACATTTTTAATCAAATATTCTTAATTAGATTTTACCCTTACCAAGAAGCATCCTTGCGTTAAATCGAATTGGTTCGCTCCAAACTTTGCAACCGCTAATTAAGATGCCCAGAGCTCTGGGCCCTCGTGTACTTTTCAGTATCAGGTGAGTAACCAGTGCTACAAATGCTTGAATCTTGCCGGCGAAGTGCAGTTGAATCCATATTGGAACAAGATTTTGAACAGAAGCTAGAGTATCTTCTTTTACTAATAAAAGCAAAAACTGGTTAAAGAAATATAGTACTACATGCGTGGTCTCAACCAAAAAGGAATACGTACTTTTTGGCAACACGCTGTCCATCAATACATCCAAAAGTGGAACGGAAGAGGAGCACAATTGAAGTAAATATGGCATTGCGTAGCGCTCCCCTAACTGCGTCGTCGGCACCAAAATAGTCTAAAATATTTCCAATATTATCATTTACTGCAACTAATTGTGTAAAACATACATTTCATATTCTGCTTGCCTGGAGCATCTGTTCAAACGCCTGCTGGACTTCTTTAGAATGTGTTGTAGATAGGTGTCCCAAAATTCCAACCACAGAATTTAATGTAGAAACGGGATGGATATTAGTAGAAAAGTTTTGTAAGCCCAAACGCAAAACTTCACTAACAACAGTTTGCGGGTACGTGTTTCCAACATGTGCGACAACCCAATCAAAATGTGGACTATGCGAAGCACTGGTGTCTGCAAACAACAAATCAAATGCAAACTTAGTTACATTATATGGTGCATAATCAAATCTGTCAAATTACCAAGTAGAGACGAAATAAAGGTATCCGTGTGGCTTTTAACGCAACGCGATGTCAAATTGAGTAAACTCTGAATTGACTTTGAACCCATCCAAATGTTGATTACTTCATTGACACTCTGATCCCGAGTAAATACCGGTCGATTTGCATTGTCAGAGGAGATTTGTCCAAGTAACTGAAGAGACCAAGTAGAAAGGATAGGAGCCCAAATTTCATGACATGAATCCAAGTAAAAAACAAACGTTGAATGGATATCATTCAAAATTCCTTCTCTGTTTAAATCATCATCTGTGTGATTTTGTTCGGTCTAGCAAGACAGACAAGTTTTACAAAGTAGTAAAATCAAAAATTGGAGGTCTATAAGTAATAAAAGTTGCAGTAAACTAACGTCCGCCAAAATAGTGAGGTGTCGCTGAGCAAAATCTTCATACAAAACTGAAATCACGTCGAACACCGTATCCCTCGAGACAGGGAGATGCCTACAAGGCAATATTCGCATGATCATTTACTTTTCCTCAACAATTTCAAATGTTTTGATTTATTTCTGACCTGAGTAACCAGAGTCCAATGTACATGCTGTCAGCCAAGTCCAATTTCCCTGTTTCCATTGTGGCCCTTGCTGAGGTCGTACAGTCCAAAAACCTTTTCAGTTCATATAGAACCTCTTCCCCAGTCGGATTTTTAGAAAACTTTTCCAAATATTCTAGCCCCATGATTTCGTACCTTTTTGTGCGAAATGTAGAAATTCGCACTGTTAATGTACTTTATTTCTTCAAATTCACTAATCCAATCCGGTCAGCTTTGAAATCAGTTTTCAAGTTTTTCGGATTCGCGCCGTGTGGATTCACAAGGATTGCGCGGCGAACGCGAAAGCTCTTCCCTTCGAAAGCGAACGCGGTTCGGTAAAAGAAAAATATTGAGTAAAGTCAAGAAACATTCTTGATTGAAATCATTAGTTTTTCTTCTCTGCTGCTTGCAGGCAGGCAGACAACAACACCAATACGAAATCCTGATTCCTGAATAATTTTTTGACAAAAGGCTGATTCTAAAATGAGTGCTGCCCGGCATTCTATTGATTCCACCGGTGGAGGTTCTGCACCTGCTCCTTCCGGTCCCGGCTTCGTTGGCATCAAATTTTGCCCTGAATGGTATTTATATAGTTGGGCACTTTAGCATCGTAATCTTTGCTTTCAT